>CATIWQ010205745.1:0-12400 GCA_949673415.1 Euphorbia schlechtendalii | reverse complement strand
AGTTACCTACTAGATTCTAACAAGATGCAGAAAATTACAAGCTAAATACCAGTTAGATACCAGATTTTTAAGAAAATGCAAAAAACTACAAGCTAATACAACTTAAATACTAGTTACCTACCAGATTCTAATAAGATTCATAAAATTACAAGCTAAATACCAGTTAGATACCAGTTTCCTACCACTTTCTTACTAGTTTTGACATTTTTTATTCTTCATACCAGTTAGATACTAGTCAGATACCAGATTTCTACTATTTTAATTTCAATATCAGTTAGATAACAGTTTCCTACCACTTTCTTACTAGTTTTGACATTTTTTGTTCTTCATACTAGTTAAATACCAGATTCCTACTGTTTTAATTTCAATACCAGTTTCCTACCACTTTCTTACTAGTTTTGACATTTTTTGTTCTTCATACCAGTTAGATACCAGATTCATACTGTTTTAATTTCAATATCAGTTAAATACCAGTTTCCTACCTCTTTTTTATTTGTTTTGACATTTTTTGTTCTTCATACCAGTTAGATACCAGATTCCTACTGTTTTAATTTCAATACCAGTTAGATACCAGTTTCCTATCACTTTCTTACTAGTTTTGACATTTTTTGTTCTTCGTACCAGTTAGATACCAGATTCCTACTGTTTTAATTTCAATACTAGTTTCCTACCACTTTCTTACTAGTTTTGACATTTTTTATTCTTCATACCAGTTAGATACCAGATTCCTACTGTTTTAATTTCAATACCGGTTTCCTACCACTTTCTTACTAGTTTTGACCTTTTTTGTTCTTCATACCAATTAAATACCAGATTCCTACTGTTTTAATTTCAATATCAGTTAAATACTAGTTAGATACCAGTTTCCTACCACTTTTTTACTAGTTTTGACATTTTTTATTCTTCATACCAGTTAGATACCATATTCCTACTGTTTTAATTTCAATACCAGTTAGATACCAATTTCCTACCACTTTCTTACTAGTTTTAACATTTTTGTTCTTCATACCAGTCAGATACCAGATTCCTACTGTTTTAATTTCAATACCAATTAAATACCAGTTAGATACCAGTTTCCTACTACTTTCTTACTAGTTTTGACATTTTTTATTTTTCATACCAGTTAGATACCGGTTCCCACTAATTTAATTTCAATACCAGTTTCCTACCATTTATATACTAGTTTCCTACTGTTTTGATTCAATAGTTTCAATCTTACATGTTCTAATCACTTTCTAAGATATTTTAATTAATTTTCAAGATTAATTTAACATAACCTATTCTTCATACTAGTTTCCTACCATTTTCTTACTAGGTTTGACATTATTTGTTCTTCATACTAGTTTCCTACCACTTACTTACTAGTTTCTTACTAATTTTGACATTTTTTGTTCTTCATACCAATTACATACCAGATTCCTACTATTTTTTATTCAATACTTTTGTAGAATTCTTTTTTACATGTTGTAATCACTTTCTAATACATTTTCATTACTTTTAAGATTATAGTTATTTGTTTATTGCTACGAAGATAAACTTTTGACATGTATTTGTGTTACCTACCATACTTTCATAACAAAATTGACACATCTTGTTCTTTCTACCAGTTACATATCACTTATATACCAGTTTCTTACCAGATATCAAACAGTTGAAAAAATATTTTCGAAAAAGTATATCACAATGGATGACGTTTCGAAGATAAAAATGAGATGAACAAAAAACTATAAAGCATCATGTAAAAAAAATGAGCAGTTTAAAAGATAATAGCGAAATAAGATAAGAAAATTAAAAAACAAATGTAGAAGGTAAGGAAGGTGAACTCAAAAATTTTGGAGCGTATAGAAGGTAAATATAAAACTTAATTGGTCTAATAAGTTAGGACATAAAACATGGATTGAAATTATTTCTAACTTTCAACCCATTTATAAAACTTCCCCTAACATAAATAATTATGAGTTCATAGGTACGGTTTACGCAAAATACTATATTGTCCACAAATAACAGCTATCAAATCTCTAATCAAGTCAGTTTATTAAAAATATATATCACTTTGTCTTTACAAATCTTATTTTTTTACAGAATCTAATTTCTTTTCTGATATATAAATATAATATTATATATGCCGTTTATACAAAAATGCCAATACAAAAACTTAACAAAGGAAATATGCGGGAGAACAAAAACTGTCAAATTGATTAGTAACAACAAGAAAAACTTTTCTTGTTAACTTTTTACAAATGTTTGATTATCTATTTAGAAAATCATATAAACAATCTTTAAAATTTGAGATTATTTATCTTGACATAAAATTATAATTAGTTAAAAACCTTACTACAATGTTATTTAGGTAGGGGTTTTTCGGTAAATGCTTAAGGTACAATATATAAATTTCATCCAAACTTTTATCAAATTAAAAAAAAATTCCTTTCAAGTTTCAATTTTACATTATTATATAAAAACTGTTTCAAATTTTTTTCACGCTCCAAATATATAATAGGTACATATTAAGTATGTAACAGATGTGTAAAACGATTTAGGTGAAGGAGACAACAAACAAGATTATATATATATAAATAAATAAATATATATATATATATAGTAGATATATAACAAATATAAAACACATGTACATATAATAAATAACAAGTATACAAAATGTAAAATCAAAGCATACGAAAGAAAAATAAATTCTTGGGAACGTATTTTTGTAAACAATAAACTCAAACGAGAAAAAATCGAGAATTTCTTTTTTAATTCATATCCATTTATCTATATGCCAATAAAGACATTATAATAAAACATCTAAAGCCCTACACTTACCATACTCTGTTAGATGTTATCACTTATTACTGATAAGATAAAGTTGAAACAAAATGACTTACTATTAAAATAATGCTGAATTAAAATAATGCAATTCAAATGTGGCTACAATGGAATATTCAGAAAAGGTTGGTAAAAAAAAAAAATTGTTTTTTTTTACCATTAACAATTGATTGTTTCATAAAAAATTGATTGTATTAATGTATTAAAGCAAGAACAAATTAGACACGAAAGAAGGGGGGCTGCTTCTTTCTTCTTATTGCTGACCATTCAATAAAAAAGGACACTCCATATTATATTATAAAGTTGTACATCCCCTGTATTAAAGGGGCGAGCACTTTATTATTTATATTGACATTCATATATTTATAATGAAACTATGTAACAAAATACTCTGGAATAAAATATTTATTAATTACTAAGTAATTAATAGAATAGTCCGTTGTATTGTGTTGTATTGTATTGTATATCACGTTAAAGTTTATTAGCAAACAACGTCAACTGATGAATCATATGTTCTATCATATTTTATTTTGTAACAAAAAAAGAATGTGGTTTTCGAACAAATAAATATAGAAGCTACTATATCTAAAAGATGTTGATACATGTATATAGGTATACCCGTTACAATAGGTTTGTACTAAATACCATTATAACATCTTTATAATATAATATATTTAGTGACAACTTCAATTATAACATTTAGTGACAACTTCAATTATAACATCTGAATTCATCAATGATTCTGATATTGTGAAAAATGGTAACAGTAGAAATTAAATATGTTTTCTTTCATCTCGTCTGTACTCCATTAACAATTCTACATTTGTCAATTTTAATGAGATATAAAAATAATAAAATAAACTAATAATAGACATATGACAACTTTAAATGATGGTTGAGAATAACAGATTTAATTTCATAGTACAAGGTTCGAAACCTTGATTTCTAGGCCGAGAAGCTATGCTACAACGCAATAAATCTGTTTATTCAAAAACTTAAACCTTAATATCCAATCATAGTTTATATATTATTCCCGACATGATTTATCATATAATGCAAAACTAATTTGCTCGTGCAAATGCTAATGATTTGAGTTATAAGATTATAAACAAGTAAAACTCTTTTCAACCTTAACTATAACATGTGTTCAATTAAGCTTCTAAGAGGGGGAATCATGCATAAATCGAATTTTCAGAGATAAAAAATTTATTTTTGTGAATCATTACAATTCTTTTGAATACTTTGGCAGGAGAAACGTATCATGCAGTGTTGAAAATTGCATATCTTTCAAGTTTTCAAACTGCTCTAACTTTTAGCATAGTGAAATTGCAGCCGAGTTGTTATTACAATATATGGAAGGGCAGATATATAGAACATTAATTTCCGAGTAATCAATACATCCCATGTCCAAGCTACAGAATCAGTCATTAACATATGCTAACAATTTACTCCAAGTATAAACTTTCATGTGACATCACATCAGAATGTTTTGTTTTCTGTTTGTTGTGCTATTATTTATTTTTTTTTAATCTAACTTCAATTACATTAAATAGAAAACTCACTTGTGTTTACCTTACAGTACAATTAAGTTGATTCTATATTGAGTGATGAATACTGTTGTCAGACATTCTCAAAACTCATGCATTGGCCAAATTACCTGCATTATTTTTTATTAGAGGAACTATTGTTTTTCCTTTTCCAAAAGGGAATAAAAATTTATATAAATATAATTTAATAATAAATGAGGCAAGTATAAGAACAGTGAATGATATTATTATAAACAGTAATAGTGTCACAGTCTTCCTTTTGTAGTTGCCCATTTATTACAATTGTGTCTTTTGCTTTCTTCTTCACTAAATGCTCTTTGCCTCCCCTTTTTTCCTCTCTTCCCTATAATTAGGGTTTCACACTCCCAGTTTTCTTTTCCATCAATGGCTATCTAGTCTTTTTCCTTTCTCTTTGATTCAGACAACTACACTATAGATCTTGATCATACCTAAAATATATAGCTTCTGATCATATCACTTTGCTCCTGTCCTTTCGTTCTTCATCAACAATCCAAATAACCTAGTCATAGATTACAAGGTCAGTACTGTCTGAATTTCTTTTTCAATCTTTCACATAGGATGCTTGATTTCAATTAAAAAGCTTCAGTTTGATTCTTTTTTACAGTTATTAGACATATGGTAAAACTGAGATCTAATAACAGTTGTATATAAACAGTACAGATATGAATGGTAGCTAGGCAGAGCTAGAGGGAAAAACTATTTGATCAATTTACACACAAAATTATTCTTATTTTCTGTACAAGTATGTGTACACATATGCTCTAACTATTTAAAATTTTTGTACATATTGTTTTGTTTTGTCTTGTTTCCAGTACCTTCATTTTGTTCTTTGTTTGTAAGTTTTTGACCATATATAGGGTTTTAAGTTTATTTCAACATGACAAATCAATTTTTGTACTGTAAATATAAATACAGGGTGACAGTTTGATTCATGAAATATAAATTATGTTATTTTCTTAAGAAATCTTCGAAAAAATACAAATTTTATTCCACCATATTTTGTTCTACATATTTGCAAACCAAACAACACTTACATGTTATCAAAAAAAGACAAAATACTTCGCGGGCCAAAAAAAAGTAAAAAAGAAGTTTGAAAAAAGGAGCAGTGAGAGTCAAATGGTATAGAATAAGTCAAACCAACAAATTTCTTGTGTATGTTTTTGACTATTCAAACAACACGTACATGTAGTTTTTTGTGGAGGGATAAAATGGATTAATCTCGTTGGGATGTTTTTGTCTCCCTCGCAGGACCGATCCTATTGGCATGATTGCCCAGGGTTCATAGCAATAGCAAAATGAAGTCAAAAATATTTTTCTTTTGCTTCTTAATATAAGTATTTGAGATATGAACATGAATTGAGTTTAAATTAATTATTTTTCTCTTGGAAGAAATGTTTAAAGATGTAGATTCAAATTATAACCTGTTAATCTTTTGTTATAATTTTTAAAACTAAAGAACTTTTTTACAGCTTTTTATATTTGTTTGCCTTGTGCCTAAAATGTTAGGAATGGTCTATAATCCTGTTTAAAAAGTTTGAGGGGTTATGTACATGCAGGAAATTATGGCATCATCTTCAAATTATTCAAATTCACCCTGTGCAGCTTGCAAATTCCTGAGGAGAAAATGCTTACCCGACTGCGTATTTGCGCCGTACTTTCCACCAGAAGAGCCAACGAAATTCGCGAATGTGCACAAAATATTTGGAGCAAGCAATGTAAGCAAGCTGCTAAACGAAGTTCTTCCTCATCAAAGAGAAGATGCAGTCAATTCTCTAGCATATGAAGCGGAAGCTAGAATGAAAGATCCAGTTTACGGGTGTGTTGGAGCCATTTCTGTTCTTCAAAGGCAAGTCATCAAACTTCAAAAAGAATTAGATGCTACTAATGCTGATTTAATTAGGTATGCTTGCACTAATCATGAAATTACTCCTCCTAATAGGAGTTATTTGGGTGGATCATCTGCTAATTCTTCTTATATTGATCATAATTCTGGATTTTATTATCCTTCTTCTTGGAGCAATGACACTCAAGATGAGAGTGGTAGTATGTAGATTATTATTATTGTTAATTTTTTTGATTAGCATGCTTATCAAATTAAGATGCCCTTATATGATTAGGGTTTCTTTATGCCAATTTATTATTATTAATTGGCATGTAATTATTATGGTATCATGTGTATTGTATCAAATCTTGTACCAGTCTTTCTATGAATCTATTATATGGTTTGTGATTTTGTATGATTGCTTGGGCTCTTTAGATTTGTTGTTGTTAATTAATTCAGGTCATTTTTTTAAATTTGGTGTTGAAAGTTTTTTTTAATGATTGGATGATCTGTATATCAACAAGCAGTTGCGATGTTTAAGAATTCAATTCTTTTTCTGAGTAATTTATTTTTAAGTGGAATAATGAACTTTTTTGTGCAAATACTAGTGATATTCTTCAAATTTTACTAAAATATTATAAGTAACTGTCTGTCCAGAAACAAAAACAGTAGTATTAAAAAAAAATCAATAATGTCCGAATACAGTTAGGTTTTGGAAGTGAGTGGAAGGCGGCTAATTGTACCGAGACGGTTATAGTAATTAGGACCGCAGTTAATGTTTGGTATCAACCTCTTATCAATAGATTTAAATGTAATATAGATGTAAATGTTTGAGTCAAGACAAAAGACAAAGATTAAGACATGAATGCGTGGTGGTGAGTCATGCTAAGGGTGTGCGGTTTTGGCTGCTAGAGTTGATTTGTTGTTTGTAGGAGAATTGCGGGCTCTAGCAAAGCTCTTACTCTCGCCAAATGGTCATCTTATGCTGAAATATAGGTGCTCTAATAATACATTAAATAATAACTCTATTACTTTTAACTCCTGTAATTTTAATTATGCAGGATT
Organism: Euphorbia schlechtendalii; assembly: GCA_949673415.1. Lineage (NCBI taxonomy): Eukaryota > Viridiplantae > Streptophyta > Magnoliopsida > Malpighiales > Euphorbiaceae > Euphorbia > Euphorbia schlechtendalii. The sequence goes on along the minus strand of CATIWQ010205745.1, from coordinate 5,119 downwards.
TTACCGAGGAAAATGATTTAAAACGTAATCACTTTTTTTATAAGAATATGTATTCACTTTTAATTAGAGCTATCATAGATTTGGAATATATTCAATAAACTATTCTTGTTCTTAAAAACCACATCTATATATTAAATTATTTTTGTTTGTAATTGAAATAATTAAGAATATTATTGGTAGTCTAGTATGCTTATAGTAATATTATATGTGGGATTTCCTGATGACCCCACAGCCATCATAAAACAAATATTTATTAAATTAGTATGTATCAGTTAGGTATACTTATATATTGTTTCGATAATCGCCTGTTTGGAAGTATATTAAAAAAAGGAAAAGAAATATTTAATAATTTGAAGCTAGTGTTTATTATTTTATAAACAATAGGAATGTGTAGAATGTTAATTATTTGAATACATACATATATGAAGAGCAGGGGGAATACACATTGGTGGAGGTGGCGTTCATGAACCCCAATTTTTTATAAAAAATAATTATATAGAAGTTAAATTTTAACTTCTAAAAAATAAATTTATGTATTCCGTATTTGATAAATTGGTTGATGAATGAGTTTTTATTCGAGTAAAATGGACTAATATGAAATGATTAGTTTATTTCCTAATTTCTTTACTTTTGTGATAAATTATCAACAATTTTTTTATAAAAACTACTTTACATATATTTAAAGTTTTTTTATGTAATTTTTGACTCTCATAGATAAACAAATGGATTCGTCATTTATGAATAACCACATATGTACTATTAAATTTATACACTACTTTATTTTTTTATTTTATCTTTTTACCAGTCTATCAGTATATAAATTTGGAGACGAGTATATCTACTCGGATTGAACATTAAACTCTCTCTAAGATTAAATCATTTGGTATTATGTATTCTTGGACCCGGCTTAGGTTAATTTGGGCCAATTATTAAATAGTTATTTTCTTTACCTTAGAGGATTTTTTATGTAAATTTTATTTGAATCCGATTTTTGAAAGTCTTCTGCAGCTCCTGATTAGAATTTTATTAATTAACTAAAAACCATATCTTTTTAGATATAAGGTGGGTTCTGCCCATATTGTTGATTAAAAATAACTTTTTTCAAAAGTAAAAATATTTTAGAAAAGATAAATATCATATGAAGCAAAAGCAAGGCATATAACTTGTCCTTAACAGATTAAGACGTTTCCCTCCTTTATCCAACATATTATATGTATATATTTATAGGGTCTATGTGTGAACAACCGAAACTTTTGGTTCGGTTATTTTTTTAACTATTTCAAACATCAATTTTAAACTATATCATTTTAAAATTATTACTTAAACAAAATTAACTGCTTATATTTGACTTATATCTAATTATTGATCTCGGATTTTAGCTATTCATTGGAAATATAAATAATAAAGAGACTAAGACACCTTTATATTGAAAATATGTGATTTTTCAATGTTTTAAAAAGCGTTAGGCTTTAGTCGGGTGGTCGAAGATTAATTCAGGACCTGGGCGGGCATTAATCGGGGCCCAAGCGGATGTAAACGCTAGTCGATAGGGTTTAAACGCTAGGTGTAATCGGGCGGTGACTTCCAAAATAACGCCTAAGCGGAAACTTTTAAAACAATGGTTTTTTTAATGATAGTTAAGGGATGATTTCACTCGTCATTATGTAAATAATAATAATGACAAAAATATCAATTTACCGGAATATAAATAACATCATTTCACTTTATCGGCATATAAATAACTTGTCACAAGCTTAAGGGGGAATCATATGGAACAATAAAAGATTATAGCATTTATGCATAACGTTAATTTGTTTAGTTCCATCTCACCTTATCAAAGATCCACAACCATAATAACTCCAGTAAGTAAACTACATAACACCAAGCCAATTTGTAGATTCGAATTGAATTTACTCAAAAGAGATAGATTTGCAGATGAAAATGAAAAATCAACATGTGTATTTGACTAAAAAAAAATTAATAGTAAACTGTCATACAGTAACATTAATATTACATCCATAATTTAAGATCAGTTGCCCAAAACTTGTCACAAAAGTCAAGATTTACTTTGATGATAAAATCAATAGCTAGGTTTTACCATGCCAATTGAGGAAATAATTAGTGGTTATTTGTTTGTCGACCAATATAAAAGTTAAAAAATGCAATGTGTTTAAAAAATTTATTTAAGTGGGGTGTAATAGAAGATAGAAAGGGATGGGAAAGGGTTTATGGAATTGAATAAGTTGAAAGTCATTTTGTTGGAATAGATACCCTAGAGTAGAGTCTGTAGCCATGTGAAAGGGTACATTCACCTATACAAACATACACATGTGAAGGGTACATTCATTTATAGAGACATTAATTGTTTTGAGTATCTTTGTTCTTAATTTCTCATTTTTCTTCTACAGTACATCCATCCAGTCATCACCCCTTTACATTTTATCTTCCATCATTCAACACCAGCAAAATCTTACTTGTGTAACTTATGTTATAGGTGTAGTCCGCTATATAGGCCATCTTTGCAAATTTATCTTACGTGTATATGTTTATCAATCTAAATTTGCACTTTTTTATTCAACTTAATGGTTATGTATTTAATTTATAAGTTCTGACTGTAACAATAAGCTTTCGAATTCAGTAATGTACGAGTTGGAAATTAAAAACGTAAATTATGTCATTTTATTTTATTAGTAAAATTTGGTTACCATTCTTTTCTGTTTATATATATATAAACTGAATTGAATTGAAAATGATAAAAATTGATATTCAAAATTTCAATACAAATTTTTAAATCTCACTTAAATTGCTGGCAATTCCCAATCTACTCCTTTATATTAGTAGACTCTTTTATATTAGTACAATACTCTGTTTTCGGTTGAAATAGACATAATCAAAATAACTAATTCATCGAAATTTTTAAATATATTAATTTAAGCAAAACTAATTGTTTTTTCTAATCTTACGCTTTTCTATGGATAAAGTTCTAGATTAGGACCCCGTACGAATTTTAGTTTCCTCCAATTTTCCAATTACGGGATTTTACTTTTTAATTTTGCAACACCGACTTTAGCTCTTCCTTCTCTGTCTTCACAAATTCAACGACAACATCGATGCCTTCTTCTTCTCCAATGACAACGTCTATAGCAAAATTTTCTTATTCTTGTTCTCCGGTAGACCTGGACATGAGCCCGTTGACCCGCGGGACTAGTTTCTGCCCTCTCTTCATGGGATGAGGCTTGGATAAGGAGATTGAAGATTAGGCCCGACCCGGCCCGAACCCGAAGTAATCCGAGTAAAATATATGTCGGACTTGGTTTTAATAATAAAATTCAAGCCCGACCTGTCCGGTCCGAAATAATAATTATTATTGATAAGTGCGAATTGTACCAAGAAAATACAAGTATAAATGGCTTTAAAATCACCTAATTCGGAGTTGAATTGTAAAAATTATAAAGGTTTTTCTGATTTTTGTAGGTTGCTCTCAGTGGTAAGATGATTGCTGATTTATGTACAAGGTTGCTGGACATAACCCACGGCCCATTAAGGGAGAGAAAGCCCAATCCACTTTTGAAATTGATATTTTGGAAAGGAAATTAACCATTTTAACCCTAGAATGTTGGAGAAGCCCCCTTAGCTTGTTGAAGACGCACTTGTATGTGGTAATAGAATTTTTGTAATATTTTATGTGCAAGTGGACATTCTAGATTGGTCCACTTGCCTCAACTATGTGGTGTAGGAATTTTTTGGAATATTTTATGAGCAAGTGGATGTGTTAGATTGACCCACTTGCACCTATAAATAGGAGACTTCTCTTATTGTTCAGAGCTTTTGGATTGGTTCTTTAGTGTGGTTGTGTTTTACTTTAATCACTTTCAAAATTGAATATTTTGTTTTTCACGTTCAAATCCTTGTCTTATTTATTGATCTTGTTTTTTATCATGTCTCTTGCTAACTAACTCTGTAGTAGGCTGAGCCAGCAAGTTGACTGGGCTGTTATGAGGTTTTATTAACTTTCTTCTTTTATTTTAACATCATCTTAAGATTGATTGTTTTGTGTTTGATCTTTAATGTCTCATAAGTCTGGCCAAACTTATGTTTTGTGGAATCAAGAAGGATCGAAAGGTGAATTGTGAACACGGAACTAACACAAAACACACACTTCACATGTACCGAAAGGGATTAGGAGTGTGCTAGGGGTTTCTATTAAATTTAATAGAATGCTTGCTTGTTCTTAATGCTTAAAGTGTAACTTGCATGTGGAGAAATCCCGGAGTGAAACTTTATAGAATCTCAGCAATATGATAGTATGCTGAGCTTAGTGAATTTAGTGCAAGACACCTTAGATCTACGTGCTAAAATATGTTAGAATAATAGAAGGAAGTTGCCTCTAAGCCCGTTTAACTTGCTGGTGATGCTTGTGCCTTCATTCATTGTTAATTTCAGTTACAGCAATCTATTTTCAGTTTTAACCTATCATAAATTTCATTACTCTGTTTATTTTACTTAGTTATTATATTCTCGTGACTTGTTAACTTGCCAATTTACTTAAAGAATTTAAATATTTCCCTTGCTCCCTATGGGATGACACTTGGTCTTGCCACTTGCTACTAAAAATGAACTAGTATACTTGCTAGGCACATTCGGTCATCATCATTATACTTCTTTCCTTGATGTCAATACTCCAAACAATTCATTTTAGAATTCGTCCACACTAGCGAAATCAGCATTTCCTTGTAGTTATCTTCACTGTTCCCAATATTCATAGAGGAATAGAGAATGAAGTTTAGGATCCCAAGGTAATACATTACCCTTTCATTGATTCCCAATTGAATGAAACTATTCTTATGAATGACATAAGAACAAGTGAAATCTGCATCCCTAATGGTTTCAAAATGATCACCTTCCTCTCGAGAATGAATAGGAAAAGGTGCTTCATACCATTCTTGCAGATCTGAAGGAGGAATAAGAACATATTTGTTTGAGTGAACCATTTTGATGAAAAGAATTTGTTGTTATCAAGGTTTAGAACAGAAAGTTTTTATTGAAAAGAAGGAATTTCGAATAACTAAAGTGAAAAGTTGTGAGAATCACAACCTATATGTAGAATATGAGAAAAATT
>CATIWQ010205741.1:0-31497 GCA_949673415.1 Euphorbia schlechtendalii | reverse complement strand
ATCATTTTCACTAACAAAATTGATCAACATACGTGTAAATAAAAATGAACTATTTTTATTTAAAATAACAACTTTAAACCGTCGATGTTTTAATTAGACCACACGGGCCTCGCTAAAATCAAATCGAACATATGTGATATCTCCTGTGCTAACCTTTATGGATGCAAGTTAGATGTATGTTTAGGATTTTATTTTTCCTTCGGGTATTGCACATATTTTTGAGGAAATGTAATTAATAGGGTAGCGGGCGATTGCATCCCCGATTTTTGAAAGCCTTGTAATTTTTATTTTTCGCATTTATTTTCCACATTTACATACTGCTTTGTGGATGGTTTATTATTCCGCTTTGTGGATGGTTTATTATATTGCAATCAATGTCTAAAAACGACCTAAGTGCGAATATGCATAACTTAGAAAATAAGGTTTTCTGTAGATGTAATATAATGTGATCACTTATGAAATACGCAACTTATCTCGGACCCGAATTTCTATGTCTTAGTGGGCCGTCCCCCGGACGTTGCGCCTCACAAGACTCTAATTCCTGGAAAGAGCTAATCCTGGTGGCGACTCCACACTAAGAGACTGTGGATTCGGGTTCAAACCAATTTAAAATGTTTTTTGCTGTCTCTTTCAACCTCTTTTCCGGGTCCCCGACCCGGTGCTTCTTTTTCAAACACCCCGGTGGACCACGCCTCTCATCCCCACGCACTCTCGGCCCACCGCTCCGTGTCGCCCGCTCACAAACATGATAGGAACATGAATTGGAAAATCAAACAAAACAGAATCATATAACTATCTGGTATGAACATGGTATGAAGGAAAAAATGACAATTCTTGAATATTACTCTAGTTATTTATCTGGTAGGAACATGGTAGGAAGTAAAAATGACATCTATGTAAATATTACTATATTCATCTGATAGATGATTGAAGAAAGAAGCATTATCTAGTAGCTAAACATAACATGAATACTATCTGGTGGGAACTTGGTAGGAATATGAACTTGAAAATCAAACAAAACAGAATCTGGTAATTATCTGGTAGGAACATGATATGAAGGAAAAAATGACAAACAATTCTTGAAATATTACTCTAGTTAATTATCTGGTAGGAACATGGTAGGAAGTAAAAATGACATCTATGTAAATATTACTGTATTCATCTGATAGATGATTGATGAAAGAAGCACTATCTAGTAGCTAAACATAACATGAGCACTATCTGGTAGGAACTTGGTAGGAATATGAACTTGAAAATCAAACAAAATAGAATCTGGTAATTATCTGGTAGGAACATGATATGAAGGAAAAAATTATAATTCTGGAAATATTACTATAGTTGATTATTTGGTAGGAATATGGTAGGAAGTAAGAATGATAATTTAGAAAATGTCATTGTAGTTAGTTATTTGGTAGAAACATGGTAGGAAGTAAAAATGACAACTTTAGAAATATAAATGTAGTTTCCTGGTAGATAACTGATGAAAGTAGCACTATCTAGTAGCTAAACATGACATGATCACTATCTAGTAGGAACATGAACGTGAAAATCAAACGAGACAGAATCAGATAACAATCTGGTAGGAACATGGTAGGAAGGAAAAAAGAACAATTCTGAAAATATTTTTGTAGTTTATTATCTGGTTGGAACATGATAGGAAGTAAAAATGATGATTTTGAATATATTATTGTAATTAATTATCTATTAGAAACATGGTAGGAAGTAAAAATGACAACTCTGGAAATATTTTTCTAGTTTCCTGATAGATAACTTATGAAAAGAGAATTATCTAGTTGCTAAACATGACAAAAGCACTATATGGTGGGAACATGGTAGGAACATGAACTTGAAATTCAAACAAAACAAAATCTGGTAATTATCTGGTAGGAACATGGTATGAAGGAAAAATGAGAAATCTGGAAATAGTATTCTAGTTAAGTATCTGGTAGGAACATGGTAGGAAATAAAAAAGATAATTTTGAAAATATAACTGTAGTTAATTATCTGGTAGGAACATGGTAGGAAGTAAAAATGACAACTCTGGAAATATTACCGTAGTTTCTTAATAGATAACTGATGAAAGGAGCACCATTTAGTAGCTAAACATGACATTATCCCTATCTAGTAGGAACATGGTAGGAACATGAACTTGAAAATCAAACAAAATAGAATTAGATAACTATCTGGTAGTAACATGGTAGGAAGGAAAAATGACAATTCTAGAAATATTATTGTAGGTAATTATCTATTAGGAACATGATAGGAAATAAAAATGATAATTTTTACTGTTGTTAATTATCTGGTAGAATCATGGTAGGAACATGATAGGAAGTAAAAAATGACAACTCTAGAAATATTACTGTAGTTTCTTGATAGATTACTAATGAAAGGAGCACTATCTAGTAGCTAAACTTGACAGGAGCACTATCTGGTAGGAACATGAACTTGAAAATCAAACAAAATAAAATCTGGTGATTATTTGGTAGGAACATGGTATGAAGGAAAAACTGACAATTCTGAAATTATTTCTCTAGTTAATTATCTAGTAAGGACATGGTAGAACGTAAAAATGATAATTTCAAAATATTATTGTAGTTAATAATAATCTTGTAGAAATATGGTAGGAAGTAAAAAGAAAACTCTGGAAATATTACTGTAGTTTCCTGATAGATAACTGATGAAAAGAGCACTATCTAGTAGCTAAACATGACATGAGCACTTTCTGGTAAGAACATGGTAGGAACATGAACTTGAAATTCAAACAAAACAAAATCTTGTAATAATCTGGTAGGAACATGATATGAAGGAAAAAATGACAATTCTTGAAATAGTATTCTAGTTTAGTATCTGGTAGGAACATGGTAGAAAGTAAAAATGATAATTTTAAAAATATTCTTGTAGTTAATTATCTAGTAGAAACATGGTAGGAACATGGTAGAAAGTAAAAATGACAACTCTGGAAATATTACTGTAGTTTCTTGATAGATAACTGATGAAAGAAGAACTATTTAGTAGCTAAACATGACATGATCACTATTTGGTAGGAACATGAACTTGAAAATAAAAAAACAGAATCAGATAACTATATGGTAGGAAGGAATAAATGACAATTCTAGAAATATTATTGTAAGTAATTATCTGGTAGGAACATGGTAGGAAGTAAAAATGATAATTTTGAAAATATTAATATACTTAATTATCTGGTAGAAACATGGTAAGAACATGGTAGGAAGTCAAAATGACAACTCTAGAAATATTACTGTAGTTTCTTGACAGGTAATTGATAAAAGGAGCACAATCTAGTAGATAAACATGACATGGGCACAATCTGGTAGGAACATGAACTTGAAATTTAACAAAATAGAATCAGATAATTATCTGGTAGGAACGTGATAGGAATATGGTATGAAGGAAAAAATGATAATTCTTTAAATATTACTATAGTTAATTATCTAGTAGGATCATGGTAGGAAGTAAAATTGATAATTTTGAAAATATTATCGTTTTTAATTATCTGGTAGAAATATGGTAGGAACATTGAAAAAAAGTAAAAAATGGCAACCCTGGAAATATTATTGTAGTTGACAGATAACTGTTGAAAGGAGCTCTAGTAGCTAAACATGACAGGAACACTATCTGGTAAGAACATGGTAGGAACATGAACTTGAAAATCAAACAAAACATAATCTAGTAATTATTTGGTAAGAGCATCATATGAAGGAAAAAATGACAATTCTAGAAATATTACTCTAGTTAATTATCTGGTAGGAACATGACAGGAAGTAAAAATGATAATTTTGAAAATATTATTTTAGTTAATTATCTGATAGAAACATGGTAGGAACATGGTAGGAAGTAAAATTGATGAAAGGAACACTATCTAATAGCTAAACATGACTGGAGCATTGTCTGGTTTGAACCTGATAGGAACATGAATTGGAAAATCAAACAAAAAAGAATCAGATAACTATCTAGTAGGAACATGGTATGAAAGAAAAAAATGACAATTGTTGAAATATTACTCTAGTTAATTATCTGGTAAGAACATGATAGGAAGTAAAAATGACATCTTTGTAAATATTACTGTATTCATCTGATAGATGACTGATGAAAGAAGCACTATCTAGTAGCTAAACATAACATGAGCACTATCTAGTAGGAACTTGGTAGGAATATGAACTTGAAAATCAAACAAAACAGAATCTGCTAATTATCAGGTTGGAACATGATATGAAGGAAAAAATGACAATTCTGGAAATATTACTCTAGTTAATTATCTGATAGGAACATGGTAGGAAGTAGAAATGATAATTTTGAAAATGTTACTGTAGTTAATTATCTGGTAGAAACAAGGTAGGAAGTAAAAATGACAACTCTAGAAATATTACTGTAGTTTCCTGATAGATAACTGATGAAATGAGCACTATCTAGTAGCTAAACATGACATGATCACTATCTGGTAGGAGCATGAACATGAAAATCAAACAAAATATAATCAGATAACTATGTGGTTGGAACATGGTAGGAAGGAAAAAATGACAATTCTAGAAATATTATTGTAGTTAATTATCTGGTTGGAACATGATAGGAAGTAAAAATGATGATTTTGAAAATATTATTGTAGTTAATTATCTGGTAGAAATATGGTAGGAAGTAAAAATGACAAGTTTGGAAATATTATTGTAGTTTCCTGATAGATAACTTATAAAAGGAGCATTATCCAATAGCTAAACATGACATTAGCACTATTTAGTAGGAACATGAACTTGAAAATTAAACAAAATAGAATATGATAATCATCTGGTAAGAACATGGTAAGAATGAAAAAATGACAAATCTTGAAATAATACTATAGTTTTCTGGTAGAAAAATCAAGAATATTAAAGTGATTTGTTATTCTAATTAGAATCAGGTAGGAAAGTGATAGCTACATGATAGAAAACTAAGTTGGCTAACATAAAACCATTAATCTATGACCTAATACATCAACACCCCCTTGAAGTTGGCTCAGAAAACCCGATGTCACCCTCAACTTTCAAAAGGACCAGTTACCCCCCTCAACTTGGCAAAAAGGACCTGTTACCCCCCTTAACTTGGAAAAAATGCACCAATTAGCCCTCTCAATGCCATGTGTAAGAATATAGTTGGTTTGACTTTTCAATGATGTCATTTTTCTGATTTTTCTCTCTTTAACCAGAAGTTGACACGTGGCATTGAAGAGGTAAACTGGTTTATTTTTACCAAGTTAAGGGAGGTAACTGGTCCTTTTTGCCAAGTGGAGGGGGGGGGGGTAACTGGTCCTTCTGAAAGTTGAGGGTGGTATTGAGTTTTCTGAACCAACTTCAGGGGGGTTTTGATGCATTTGACCTTAATCTATTATAACACTGATATAGTGTAATAACATTGATGAAATCTGCTAAGCATGTGGTAGCAACATGATAGCTACATGGTAGCTATCAGTTTCCTACCAAAATCGAATACTTGGAAAAAAATTTCGAAAAAAAGTATATAATAATGAATGGCGTTTCAAAAATAAAAATGAGATAAATAAAAAACTCCAAAGCGACATGTCAAAAAAATAAATTGTTCGAGATATAATGGAAAAATAAGATGAGAAAATAAAAAAAGAAGCATGACATCATCTGTGATATCATCAGTTGAAAATATAGTTAAGGAATGTATAAAGCAAAAAAAAAAAACTTTAAATGATTATGAAATATAAAAGAATAAGTTAGAGGGTAAATCAGTAAATAGTTTACCCAAAATGGACATTTATAACAATTTCCGAAATATTATCCATATTATCCCAAATCATTAATGAATATAGATTATCGAATATGAAAAATGCATTATCATACCCTTCCCATTACTCTCCACATTAAACCCTACTTTTAAGTTAAGCAACAATAAATTCACGAGAGCTTGGCACACACTAGTCAATATTATACCAAATTTTCATGTGCTTTAGTTTCGAGGTATTTCATTTCTCAGGATGACTTCACTGGATATTGTATTTGGACTGCTGCTTAAAAAAGCATATCAAGTAAATTCCCTTGACCCTCTCTAGAGCTAGTTCCAATTCCTTTATATTTTCACGAAATCGGAATTGGTTGTGCAATTTTTTTGCTTGTTAATCTCTAGTTCTTGATAAGATATAATTGATATTATTTTTTTAATTTAATTTAATATAGTATTGATTTCTTGTGATATTATAATTGTTCTGATTCGTTCTATATTGTTCATGCTTTTATACCAATATCTTCCCAACTATTTAAGTTAAGAATATATTTGTTTGTTCAACATTATGTTGGCCATCCGATGGACACCTTTTGAAGAGCTTTTTTTATTAAATTAATTTAAATAATATTGGTGGTTTACTCTTTTGAAATGAAAGGAAATTTGGAGTAAATACCTGGTCATTCTCATATTAATACTTGTACTAAGTCCAATTTGTATGTAATTTTATTTTTAAATCATACGTATTTTGAAAAATAAAAAAGTAATCAAATTAAGTTTTCTTAGGTTTAGATTAACCATGTTATTTTTTCAAGTGCACATTAATATTATGTGTCTCCTTAGCATGGAGAAACTATACAGTAGCATAGTGCAATGGTGCAATGCAATCAACCCAAGGAGTGTGAAAACGAATAAAATGGATGCATATTTATAACTTTAATTTGATATTGTTTTAAATGGTAGTTATTACACGTTTGTATTGGAAGTATATAATTTTGTTACGATTTAACCCTAAACTAGTGGTTTTAACATCAGATTCTTAAGAACATATGAGCGAGTGAATTATAAAATGCACAAAAACAACACCAGAATTTTACTTGGTATACAACTGGCCCATTGACGGGGTGTTGGTAATCCAAGGTGCAAGGTTAAGGAAATCTTTATTAGGTCACTGGAGGAAAAACACTTCCATCTCCAAGAATCAGAAAGCAAAGGCCAATCAATGTATCAGTACAAGTAAATAAAGCATGCAAGACTTATCACACAAGCTTTAAGGCAAAACTTAACTACTGAGACATATTACAGACCAAGATCGAGTTAAAACTACTCTCAATATGAAAACAAAGCTTACAACCATTAAACAAGGTTGACTTCTTCATAGATCTTCATTTTAGGCTTCATTTAAGAGCGATTATTTTCACAAGACATCTAGGCTTCTTGATGAAGTCACTTAGAGATCAAAACGGAACATAAAGGAGTAGAAAAAGAAAGACTTTTTAGTTTCTAGGTTTAGCAAATGAATTAACCGGTGAAGAGAGAAGTGGCAGCCTTTATATATGGGCGGACTAGGGTAGCATAATGGATCACCAACACATGGGCTTTCCAAAAATGGGCCACAGCAATGCTCCAAGCTTTAGGCCACAAATCTCCACCTTGGACCTTTTGGAAGCATAATTTCTTGGTAACCTTCACAAAGACCTCCAATAATCCCCTTGCACAGAGATAATTAGATTGTTGGGAATAACTTAGAGGCACAAAACTTTAGCTTAAGCCAAAGATTGCACAACTCTAAGCTTCCTTAGAGTTTCCTGAAATTTCAAAACAGGAATAGATTTTGTTAACATGTTAGCAGGATTAATATCAGTGTGAATCTTTTCAACACAAATAGCACTAGTATTCACAATGTCTCTAACAAAAAGCAGCTTTATATCAATGTGTTTAGTTCTTTCATGAAACATAGCATTTTTACACTAGTGAATAGCATATTGAGAACCGTAGTTCACTTTAATTTTATCCTGATTTATTCCTAATTCTAACACAATTCCTTTTAGCCACAAAGCTTCCTTTATAGCATCTATTAAAACTATATATTCAACCTCAGTGGTTGACAAAGCAACGTGTTACAAACTTGACTTCTAATTTATTAAATTTCCACCAAGGGTAAAATAGAACCCTGTTACTAATCTTCTTTTATCAAGATCAGTAGCAAAGTCTGAGTCACAGAACCCTTCAACAAGAATATCATTATCAGAGAATCTTTTAAACATTAGACAAGATCATACAGAACCTTTTAAATATCTAGCAAGCCATTTCACAGCTTGCCAATGAGGTTTATCAAGCTTACTCATATATTTACTAATTACACTCACAACATAAGCCAAATTAGGCCTAGTACAAACCATTGCATACATGAAAGAGCCAACAAGATTTTGATATGAAATTTTAGACATGAAACTAGCTTCTTCCTTAGACAGAGATAAAGCACAACCTTTTAACTTAAAATGTGAGCCAAGAGGAGTAGCCACTTCTTTAACAACTCAAAGATAGTTAAGACCTTTTTCACATAATCATTTTGAGTTAAAAACAGAGTTCCCCTTTTTCTATCCCTTATTATGTTTATTCCTAAATTTCTTTTAGCTTCTCCTAGATCTTTCATTTTAAATTCAGAACTTAACTTAAGTTTCAATTTGTCTATTTCAGACTTATGCTTGTAGGCAATTAACATGTCATCAACATACAGAAGTAAATAAATGTATGTGTTATCACTCAATTTCATATAATACACACAAGAATCATATTTACTTCTTTCAATCAACTTTAGCATAAATTGATTAAATCTTAAGTACTACTTCCTAGGTGATTGTTTCAAACCATAAAGAGATATTTTCAAGGAACAAACATAAGACTCTTTGCATTTAATAACAAAACATTTAGGTTGAGACATAAAGATTTCTTCATCAAGAGATCCATGGAGAAATGTAGTGTTTACATCTAGTTTTTCTAATTCAAGATTAAAGAGAGCAGTAATGGATTGAATTATCCTAGCAGACACATATTTAACTACAGGAGAAAAAATATCATGAAAGTCAACACCATCAACTTGGCTATAACCCTTAGCCACAACTCTAGCTTTGAATCTCTCTTTTTCAATACCAGGGATTTTTGGTTTCCTTGTAAAGACCCATTTACAACCTATTATTCTCTTATTTATAGGTTTGGGGAACCAAAATCCAAGTATTATTTTTATTTAGAGATTCAAATTCATCTTTCATGGAAGATTGCCATTTCAACTAATCCTTTTATTATTGGGCCTCAAAATAGGTTCTAGGTTCACTAGACTTAATAGATTCAGCAACAAAAGTAGCAAACTCAAGAAATTTAGAATAATTGCAGTCATATATGTACCTATTGAGGTATATAGAATGATTTATTTACCTTCTAGACCTATCTTTAACAAGGATATAATCATTTTGACTATTATTGTGTATGTCATTTACATTTTAGTCCACAGCAACATCTTCAATAGGTTGTTGTTCAAAATTATGATTATTTTGTATTTCATCAAGTTGATTATTGGTTTGATCATTTTTTTTCTAGTTTATCTAACTCAATTTCAAACTAGGTTTGCTGATATAAACTTCCAACATTAGGAGATTTACTGACAAATTTAGGAAAAATATTTTGAACAAAGGTTACATCTCTTGAAATCACTATTTTATTGTCAGTGAAAGACCACACTTTATAGCCCTTAATTCTAGTAGGGTAACCAAGAAAGATACACTTTTTAGCCCTAGGGTTAGCTTAGATTCTTTACAGTGAATGTAAGCGGCACAACCAAAGACCCTTAGGGGATGATAAACCACATGTCTTTTATGTTGGTTAATCAAGATAGTAATTGAACATGCAACGTTGCAAGACGGAATTTCAAAACTTAAAATTAACCTAAAGGATCTCCTAAGCATGCCATGATTGATATTATCTAAGTTGAAACATTCCATAGATGCATATAGGTTTATAAAACTTAAAAAAGAAACCCTAGCATATAAGTTTAGAACATTACCAATTGATGTGTGCCTCTCTCTTCAATTTGGATGCGGCGTTCCTTAGAGAAATTCGACAAACTCTGTTGGCACCAGCCTCTAAACTAGGATAGCCTCTATGATTGATCCACATGGATCTTCATAGACCAAAACCTTCGTTGAGGTAGAACCGTGTTGGTAGACAACTGCTGCTAGACCACTCGAAGACCAACTCAAAAATATTAATTGAGAAAGCTCACTTCAAAATAGGAAGAGCCTTCTAAATAATTCTTCATCACTTGGAGAAACTCATGGAGGATCTCGCAAAATCTCATGAAGAAAAGATGTCGAACTCTAAGAGAAAGGTTGAGCTGAAGTACTTGAAAAAGGAGAAGGGAGGCCACTATTTATAGTGGGAGGGGAGTTCAAAACTACCCTCAAAAACCAATGTGGGATGGGAATTCCCATCTGCTGGTTGACGGGCAGAGCTCCAGTTGTGCGCGGGTCGACCCCCGCGCACAGCTTACTTATGCGGGCTCTGCGATGACTAGCAAGGCAAGCCCTAATGGGCTTGCCTTGCCCCTCAAGCTGAGCTTGCAGGACTGCATAGTAGGCCAATGCAAGCGCTTCCATAGGTAGCGCTTGCGTGCATGCCGCCTGCAGCGCGCACTAGTGGCTCGTGAACATTTTTGCTCGCGGGGCAGCCGTGCAAGCCCTACCTCGAACAACCCATGTTTGCTGAGGCCCACTCGCAATAAGAAAAATTCCCTTGCTACGCTCCGTGCATTTTTTCTCAATTTTCTAATCTAATTATTAATCTGGTCCAACTAATTAATAATTCTTTCAACGAATTCGACAACCTAAATATTCTCGGCATAGACCCAGTCTATAGGTTATTTACTTAGTTTAGTAAAGACCTAAGGTGTGTGACCTCATAGGATCCCGAAGTATAGAGCCGCTATAGGTTAACCAAAACTTGGCTTTCCATTCGTGAACCTTTAGGCTCAATGTTCCAACTGATATGGAACTCGATAACTAGATGATCAAATGAGATTTCTAGCTAAGGCATATGATCCCCCGATATTCGAAACGTCACATACCTGTGACTTGATCCGATTCTATAATAGTAACCAATACAACACACTCCTTCCAACAGGTTAAGTACCATCCAGTTTATTAAGCTCGGATTAAGTATCAACTCATGTAATAGCCGTAGCTATCCTGGAATTAAACTTATTCACGAAGAACAACACTCATCATAATGTATCAAGATTGACTAGAAACTCATCTTATCAATATTATACTTTAATCAGAGGTTTATGAGTACGTCTCTTCAACAAGGGACCCTAAGGTACATCTCCCATTATATCACTATATCAGGAGTGATGAATCCCATCTTGACTACTCTGCTTACAAACATGTGATCACTATAACCGTAATCACCCGTATCATCCTGATCACCAGGGTATGAATAAGTATGACCCAAAGTATAGCAACTCCTACATAAAGTAACCAATATCTCAGGTCTAAGGATACTTGTGTTGCTATTGCAATAAGACATGATAACAACACATTGATATAGTTATTTACGAGTGTCTGTCTTACAGCTGTCTCCAATGTATTACCCAAATACATTCATGTGTTAACTCAAGGTATTACCTACAGCTCGTGAGATTGGCTGCTTGGATCTAATCGAAGGAGTAAGCCTACACATGTTAGTCTGTCCGCTTCATTGATGTCTAGTCTCAATAAAAATATGACTAGGGATATTTAGACTATTCATAGTAACACGTATATGCAGTTCTCACACCACATAGCTCCCACTATGTCCTCACACTTTTACGTTTTGAAGTAGTTGTGGACTTTGTCTTATCAGTGCGCATATACATAATACTATACATATATGATACCGGTGAGATATATAAATAAATAAAAGCAATGATAAATAACAAAGTGCCTTAATTATTATTAATATTAATCAGAAATAGTTTGTACATTATAACTAATTAAGATATATCACCCTAATTGCCTCTAGGGCAAACATTATGTCTAAGAATCTCCCACTTGCACTAGAGCCAATTGCCCATGTGTTTCATGCCATACTTGTTAATATGTTGGTCATGCTTAACCTGAGTTAATGGCTTAGTTAGCCCATCCGCTAAATTCTTATCCGTTGGGATGTATTCTAAGCTTATGTCCTTTCTAGCTACCAACTCTTGAATGAGATGGTATTTTTTGAGTATATGTCCGTTTCTCTAACGAGACCATGGTTCCTTTACCTGAACAATAGCCCCATTGTTATCGTAATAGACCGCTATTAGATTTACAATGCTGGACACCACCCCGAGATAACCGATGAATCCCGTTAACCAGAAAGCTTGCTTAGTTGCTTCTGAAGTAGCTATATACTTAGATTCTGTGGTTGAATCGACAGTTGTATTCTATTTGAAACTTTTCCAAACAACTGCCCCTCCATTTACCATAAACACATACCCCGAATGGGACTTATAATGTCCCTATCAGACTGAAAACTCGCGTCGATGTATCCCTTCACAGAGAGATCACCTTCTCCATATACCAAAATTATATCCTTATTAGTCATACGTAAGTACTTAAGGATAGTTTTAAAGGCCATTTAATACTTCTGACTTGGGTTAGATTGAAATCTACTCGTGACGCTCAACACATGTGAGACATCAGGTCGAGTGCATACCAAAGCATACATGATGGATCCTATTGCTGAGGCATATGGTATTCTATTCATGCGTAGTCTCTCTTCTTGTGTTCTCGGACACTAAGATTTAGAAAAGTTAATTCTGTGAGATAACCCTTTCTTGATTGCTCAAGGTTAAATCTAGCCAAAACCTTATCTATATATGTACTTTGTGAAAGACCTAGTAGCCTTCTTGATCTATCTTGGTAGATCTTTATACGTAGTTTAAAAGCTGCTTATTCAAGGTCTTTCATGGAGAACTTTGACAACCATGACTTAACTGTCTGAAGAAAAGGAACATCATTTCCTATTACCAATATGTCATCGACATATAATACAAGGAAAATAATCGCACTCCCACTAGCCTTCTTATATACACAGGGCTCATTAGCTTTTGACACAAAACCAATTTCTTATATTGCTTGTTAAACCTAATAGTCCAACTCCTTGATGCATCCTCAAGTCCATACATGAACTTCTGCAACTTGCATTCTTTTAAGCCATCCTTGTATGTAAAACCCTTGGGTTGTACCATATACACATCCCTATCCAGATTTCTATTAAGGAATGCTATTTTCACATCCATCTGCCAAATCTCATAATCGTAATGAGCGATGATAGCAAGGAGTATCCTGATAGACTTTAGCATGACCACTAGTGAAAAGGTTTCATCATAATCAATTCCTTCTTTTTTACTGTAACTTTTTACAACCAACCTTGCTTTATAGGTAATTAAGTTACTGTCCATGTCGATTTTCTTCTTGAAAACCCACTTGCATCATATGGGCTTAATCCCAGTTGGAGCATCAATCAAGTTCCAAACTTGATTTTCATACATGGAGTCCATCTCTGAGCTAATGGCTGCAAACCATTTATCAGACTCTGAGCCTTCCATTGCCTCCTTGTAAGTCTTGGGCTCATAATCTTCCATAAAGAAGAGATGTTTATCATTAGTGATGAGAAAACCGTAACACTCGGGAGCGATTGGAGCCCGACCTGACCTGTGCAATGTCTGTGTTATAATATGCTATTCCATGCTTACACTTTCATATGCACCAGGTGTACGAACAATCGGTTGATTGTTTGTTTGATCTTCTTGAGTTTCTACTGATAAGTTTAATAACTTGTTCACGAATTTTTGGCTTTAAAGTACAGGTGTTGTCAATACCACTTATCAAATAGAAAAATGATGATGACTACAAGTATACAGTTGCGATGTAGTTTTAAAAGATATCGAACCCACTGGGAAGGAACTAGCTCTAAAGATCAACAAGAGAAATGGAACAAAAGAAAATATAATAAATGATTTTATTTTAGTTGGGTAGGATGGGATATGATGTAAATAAATGTATATAGATCAGAGTAGAAGAAATCAGTATAGATTATCCCTACGAATAATTATAGCAAAGAAAACATGCAAAATCAACAAAGATATTAAGTACACTAGACTAATTTAACAAATTCGGTTCTAGATATTCAGATATTCAATTATTCACCATAGAGCAACACATGAAATGACTTTTCTAAATCTAGAGTAAATGAATTAAGACGATTATATAAACCTGGATAACAATACTACTATGCTTAGTACGGGTCGCTCTCACATAGCCATATTTAGCAAGTTACCATTCAAAAAATGTTAGCTCACTAAATAGAGTTATAATCACAGATCCAGTGATTATACACAATCTCGTTAACCCCGAAACTACTCTTAAAGTTAACTCAAAAGCATATAACTTGATTAATATAAAAGACTCAACATGAAATACATATTATGACATATAGACATATCATAAACTTCGAAATAGAAAGTATAAGTAGAAAGCAAAGCAAAGTTGTAAGATGTGCAAGTGAAAGCTAAAGTTGATCAAACTGTATCCACTCTTTAATGAGAATTGTCAATTCCCGCAATTCCTGCGTCTGCTTTGAATTTGGTCTTAACTCGTACAGAACCTCCGCTAGGATGCTATTCTTTGTGAATATCAAACAAAAGAATATTGAAGTACGAAAACTTTTATTGATAAGTGACTTGCAATTACACTTATACAATAATCACTCTAATATGTAGAGAAATCTAGTAATCAAAATAAGGTTTGAATCACTTATACATTTTCTCGCTAACTTAGAACGAAATGAACTCTACACGATTTTTCTCTCTATCTAAACATCATATATGCCACTCTCACTCTCTCTACCACCCATTCCATGAAATTGGTGAGGTTTGGAGCCCTATTTATAGAGTATGAAGGGTTGCGTCTTTCCATACGAAGAGTTGTGTCCATTGGTGAAAGATTGCATCACTTCATTGTGATTAGTTGAATTGATTTGATGATATCCAAAATGGAAAGGCACCTTTTCATGATTGGTTAACTTCCAAAAGGTGTCTTTTTATTTGGTAGTTGATGGCAGTTTATGGCGGTTGATCGTTCTTATCTGGCGGTTAATAGTTGAGAAGAGTTGACCAAAAAATCATCAAAGTCACGATCGCGAAGTACATGTCGTGATCGTGAATACTTGGTTGGCAACTTTCTATTTTGAAGAATACTAAGTCGCGAACGTGAATGGTTATCGCGACCGTGAATTGTGTTTTTCTTCAAAATCCTTCTTGTAACTTTACCGATCTTTGACAGCTTCGATCCTAAGCCAAATCCTTAAGTTCCACGAATCGTTTTGTACCTTTTTCACTCTTTTTTCATAGATTTCTTACTTTAATCATTTTACTTCCAAGATTTACCTAGTACCTGCATTTGCATAAAAATCAACTACATACCACGTGAAATCTTTTATATGAAATTTAAAAATGACTTATACTATGGTGTTTAATGTGTAAAATTATAATAAATATAATTATACACTTATCAGTGCCTAACTCAAGATTGCTCCCGCTTGCTTTTGCAAGTATATTCTCATTCTCAAGGAATTGAGCATTTCTGGAAACAAGAACTTTTTGTTCCTTGGGATTATAAAAGGTATACCCCATAGTCTCCTTAGGGTAATCTACAAATAGACACCTATCAGACTTAGCACCCAGCTTATCTGAACTTGTTTTCTTTACGTAAATAGGACATCCCCAAACTCTCAGGTGAGAAAGAGATGGTTTCTTACCATACCACAGTTTGTATGGTGTTTGATCAACTGATTTATAGGGCACTCTATTTAGAATATAAACTATTCCCTCAAGTGCATGACTCCAAAAGGATCTACTGAGTTATACTTGGCTCATCATGGACTAAACCATATCGAGTAGGGTTCGTTTTCTCCTTTCTGACACTCCATTGTGTTGGGGTGTATAAGCAGGTGTCCACTGGGAAAAAAAACCATGATCCCTTAGATAATCCTGAAACTCTTGGCTTAAGTATTCACCGCCTCGATCAAATCAAAGGGTCTTGATACTTTTCCCAAGTTGTTTCTCTACTTCAGTTTTGAACACTTCAAATTTCTCAAAATTCTTAGACTTGTACCTCATAAGGTACAGATAACCATATCATGAATAATCGTTGATAAAGGTTATGAAGTAGATGAAATCCTCATGTGCCTTAACACTCATTGGATAACATACACCAGAATGTATTATTTCCAAGGTACTATTAGCACGTTGACCCTTTCCTTTGAAAGGTTTTTTAGTCATCTTCCCCTTTAAACAAGGTTCGCACGTACCATAGGATTCCCATTCCATTAGGCCCCAAATCACCACATTTGTGTAACTTAGTTAAGCGAGTCTCATTTATATGGCCTAGACGACAATGCTATAAGTATGCGGATTTCTCATTATCTAATCTTGATTTCTTAACAATGTTCATATTTACAATTTCAATTTTAGTATTTAGAACATAAATGCAATCAACGGATATTCTATAACCACGTAGAATTTGACAATTATTATTAGAAAATAAAATCTCAAATCCCTCTATTACTAAACGCGCAACATAAATAATATTCTTAGTGACAGCATGAATATAATAGCAATTGATCAAAACTATAATTAGGCCACTAGGCAAACGAAGTTTATATGTCCCTACAGCTGTTGCAACAACCCATGCTCCATTTCTAACTCTTAGGTCCATTTCCCTCTTTGCAAGCCTTCTACTTTTAAGTAATCCTTGCAAAGAAGTATATATATGAGTACCACAACCAGTATCCAATACTTAAGTAGACTCATACGAAACTGTAGAGAAACTCTCTGTCATGAACATACTTGAATTAGATGCCTCACTTGGCTTTTGCTTCACTTGTTCAGAAATTGAGCTCTTAACTTGCGTATCATTTCAGCACTTTCCATGAGTTTTCTCTTGACCTTGAAAGCCTTGGACTTTCTTATCTTTTGATCCTATGCAACAAGTTGATTCTCAAGTTTATTTCTAAACTATATATCATATTGTTCTAATAGGTCTACCATCTCGGAAAAATTACAATAATCACTGATGCCATAGAAATCAGTTTTGAAATTATCGTACCTATGCAGTAGACCTTTCAATACAATCTGTTTCAAGGTATGCTGATCATAAGCAACTCCCATTTTCCTTAACTGTTCAGAGTTATCATAAACAATCATGACAAACTCAACTACTGAGGTGTTAGCCCCTAGACTTACAGATAACATGAATCTTTCGGGTTCATCCATCATCACAAGCTGCACAATCATTGACTCCAAGTCCATATTTTTGCAAAGATCCCTATACCTTGGAAGTATAATGTTGATCCTGAAGTTCTTTGCAAAATCATAGTCCCTTTTATGCTTCACGAACTTATCAGTTTGATAAATGAAAGGATCTTCTCTAGGGAGTTCAGAGTATGGTTTATCCAGTACATAATCCAAACCAAGGCTCTTTAGGAACCTCATCACACACTCAAACCACTCAAGAAAGTTGTCTCCTTTGTAAAACTTGTTGTCAATAGGATGCATATTAGTGTTAGTGTTCTTATTCAACCTAGATATAAGATAGAATTTGTTTAGACATTAGTATATGTACATGGATTTAATATAAGGTCTTTAACTAAATACATAATTCTTACTATTTTCTTGACAGTCAAATAGCCCCTCTATTAAAGTTCAAGAAATTTTGTTCGACCAATTTTCCTTAGTAGGTAGCATCCATAGCCACTTATCATGACCCCCACTATAGCAGGTCAAGCCATAACAAGAAAATCATGGTTGGAAACTGTCCATTTGCATCTCATGCAATTGCTAATCCATTTGAGTTCTCTTTCTCGAGAAGTGTGAACCCAATTGTACAACTCCTCAAATGTGTCTCCAATCTGGCATTAGCTCCAATGATATGGACA
Source organism: Euphorbia schlechtendalii (assembly GCA_949673415.1). NCBI lineage: Eukaryota > Viridiplantae > Streptophyta > Magnoliopsida > Malpighiales > Euphorbiaceae > Euphorbia > Euphorbia schlechtendalii. The sequence continues at coordinate 13,746 of CATIWQ010205741.1, read as the reverse complement.
ACTAACCCATTTTTGTTAAGGCATTAACCACATTTAGTCTCATGACCAAACACATGTTAAGGGAAGGCATGTTGTACATGTGCTTACATTTGTTAATAAGGTTCATATCATGACTTATGACAAGAAGACAACCTACGGCCTTAATATTATTATAGGGATTTTATTGGTGCCGCTGGAGCCCTAGTCTATGTCTTATATGATGGATATGATTATGATAATAATAATTTCAAGTTATTTGGAATTATTAACTCTAAAGGAACATGCTCAATACTGGTAGATCATAATCATTCTATGATGCCAAGACTCCACATAGCATGCAAAACAAACAAGGTTCATGTTTAATTTCTTGCACCTATGTTTGTAAGTTTTAATTTAACACCTTAAACCACATCTATAAAACCATATCGGAATCCAATTCCCATACTAGAAATCAACTAATTCATAAAAGTCCCTTGGGTACACTTGAACCTAATTCCGATGGAGATTTCCAAGTAGGAGAGGCCCCCTTAAATTGAATGAGCAGTCAAGTCTAATCCTTACCAAAATAACCACAAGCACTTTGATTTGTTGTACCATGGACAACTATGATTTAAAGATTTAATTCATTAATTGAGTGAAGTACGAGATGACCCTCAACTAAAGCATTTACATGTGTGGTAAAACATTGTTAATTTATATGATAATCACCTTGAATAAGTTTGAGCAAAACCTTAATCTATTTATCACATTATTTTCTATAACGGGAATTGTAACCTAAGTCATGCATAACATACGTTAATCAATTCATAGAAAATACCAATTTCAACATAATCAATCATGCATAGCATAAGGCAAGCTCTGATACTACTACTAGTTAATCAAGACAGTAATTGAACATGCAATGTTGCAAGGTGGAATTTCAAAACTTAAAATTAACCTAAAGGATCTCTTAAGCATGCCATTATTGATAAATTCTAAGTTGAAATGTTCTATAGATGCTAATAGGTTTATAAAACTTATAAAAGAAACCTAGCATCTAAGTTTAGAACATTACCAGTTGATGCGTACCTCTCTCTTCAATTTGGATGCGGTGTTCCCTTAGAGTAATTTGGCAGAACTCCGTTGCACTAACCTCCAAACTAGGATAGCCTCTACATTGATCCACATAGATCTTCATCGACTAAAACCTAGTTGAGGTAGAACCCGTTGGTAGACAACAGCTGCTAGACCGCTCGAAGACCAACCCAAAAATATTAAAAGAGAAAGCTCACTTCAAAATAGAAAGAGCCTTCTAAAGAATTCTACATCGCTTGGAGAAACTCGTGGCGGATCTCTTAAAATCTCATGAAGAAAAGATGTCAAACTCAAAGAGAAAGGCTGAGCTGAAGTATTTGAAAAAGGAGAAGGGAGGCCACTATTTATAGTGGCAGGGAGTTTAAAACTCCCCTAAAAAACCAATGCGGGGTGGGAAAAATCTAATCCCACCTGCAGGTCGGTGCGCGAAGCTCTGGCTTCGCTTGGGTTGACCTACGCGCATAGCTCACTTATGTAGGCTGTGCGATGATTTGTAAGTCAAGCCCTAATGGGCTTACCTTGCCCCGCAAGCCCAACTTGTGAGTAGCTAGCAGGCCTATTACCTGCTAGCGCACGCTGGCCTAGCCAGCGTGTACTAGTGGCCCGTGAGCATTTTTTGCTCATTGGGCAGCCATGCAGGCCCCACCTCGAACAACCCATGTTCGTTAGGGCCCATTCGCAATGGGAAAAATTCCCTTGCTACGCTTCATGCACTTTTTCACAATTTTCTCCCTTAATTATTAATCTGGTCCAACCAATTGATAATTCTTTCAACGAATTCGACAACCTAAATATTCTCAGCATAGACTCGGTATATAGATTCTTTACTTAGTCTGGTAAAGACCCAAGGTGTGTAGGATCGCGAAGTATAGAGCCACTAAAGGTTAAATTTAAACTTGTCTTCCCATCCGAGAACCTTTAGGATCAGTGTTATAGACCAATATAGAACCCAATAACTTTAGATGATCAAATGGGCTTTCTAGCAAAGGCGTATAATCCCCCAACACTCGGAATGTCACGTGCCTGTGACTTGATCTGGTTCTGTAGTAGTAACCAATATAATACACTCCTTCCATCAGGTTAAGTATGATCCAGTTTATTAAGCTCAAATTAAGTGTCATCTCATGTAATAACTATTGTTATCCTATAATTAGACTTGTTCATGAAGAACACCACTCTCCTTAATGTATCACAATTGACTAGAAACTCATTCTATCAATCTTATACTCTGATCAGAGGTTTATGAGTGTGTCTCTTCAACAAGGGACCCTAAGGTATATCTCCCATTATACCACTATATCAAGAGCGATGGATCCCATCTTGACTACTCGGCTTACCAACATGTGATCATCACTATATCCGTAATCACCCGTATCATCCTAATCGCCAGGGTATGAATAAGTATGACCCAAAGTATCATCCTTAATTAAATATCTAACAATACCGAGCTATTCTCCCTTGAATAAACTCTAGTTAGTCTTATTAATTAAGAATTCACTTAGTATTCAAATAATTTCACTATCCTAGTCAGTTTGTTATTTCCAAAACTACTCAGTACTGTGAAGTACTCTTAACTTGGGTTCAACAACAACTCCTACATAAGGTAACCAGTATCTCAGGTCAGAGGATACTTGTAATGCTACTGCAATTAGACATGACACCACAACATGGATATAGTTATTTCTAAGTGTTTGTCTTATAACGGTCTCCAATGTATTACCCGAATATATTCATGTGTTAACTCAAGGTACCACCTTCAGCTTGTGAGATCGGTTGCTTGGATCTAATCCAAGGAGTAAGCCTACACATGCTAGTCTATCCGCTTTATTAATGTCCAGTCTCAATGAAACTATGACTAAGGATATTTAGAATATTTATAGTAACACGTATGTGCAGTTCTCACACCACATAGGTCTCACTATGTCCTCACACTTTTACGTTGTGAAGTAGTCATGAACTTTATCTTATCAATGCGCATGTACATAATAATATACATATATGATACCAGTGAGATACATAAATAAATAAAAGCACTAATAAATAACAAAAATGCCTTAATTATTATTAATAATAATCCAAAATCATTTGTACATTATAACTAATTAAGATATATCACCCTAATTGCCTCTAGGGTATACATCATGTCTAACATTTTATACCAGATCTCATTAGGACATTGAAAGTTTTTAACAGAACTAGGAGACCTATTTAGCAAATAACAAAACGTGTGAGCTGCTTCAACCTTGAAACATGGACTCAAACCTGATTCAAACAACATAAATCTCCTATTATACCTATCAGCAATACCATTTTGCTGAGGAGTATAGACACATGTCTTATGTCTAGTTATACCATTTTCAAGACAGTGAGCATTAAACTGAGTGTTTACAAATTTAAGGCCATTATCAATTCTTAAAAATTTTAGTTTCAGATGTTGCTGAGTTTCAGCCATAGCCTTCCATTCCACAAACTTATCAAACACATAACTTTTATTCCTTAAGAAAAAGACCTAAACTTTTCTTGAAAAGTTATCAATAAATGTAACAAAGTATTGAGCACCAAACAAGGACATATGCATATAACTTGAGCCCCATAGATCACTATGGACATACTCAAGATAAATAGAACATGTATTAGCAGCATTGTTAAAGATTTTCTTAACAGTTTTTCCCGTAATGCATGTTTTATAGGTTTTGATTTTTTTTTTTTCAGATTTAGGCACTTTTAAGATGCTCGATTTCTGTAAGTGACTAAGACCATTGTTACCAATGTATCCCAGCCCCTTTTGCCATAAATCTGTCTTATCACATGAATCTATATTGTAACTTGAACCAACATCAGTAAAGCCATCAAAATGATATAGGCTATTAACGAGATTTCTAGTTAGAACAATTCTTTCATTCCTAACAATCTTAAGGACTCCACCTTCAATTTTATAGCTTAGGCCTTTACTATCAAGGCGACTAAGGGATATTATGTTTCTTTTTAAACCAGGTATCTATCTAACATCATTTAACAAGACTTTAGACCCATTTCTACAAGTAAGCTCAATTGTTCCAACCCCTAAAATTTCACAATTGAATTATTACCCATTAAGACTTTAACCCCCATTTATTTCTTTATAGGATTCAAACCATTCAATTTTAGGTGTCATGTGAAAAGTATAGCCTGAGTCAAGAATACAAGATTCATGTCTCTATGTTGTCCAACAGTTAAAGCTTTAATATCCCATATTTCAGCTGTGTTATTCATAGATCCACCTTTATTATTATTGACATTATATTGTTGTTGCAATCTGCTCCTACAAAACCTTCTAATATGTCATTTCTTCTTACAGTGATGACAAATTAGATCTTTATGGGACTTAGTTCTATTTTCATCCTGATTTACTTATTTACTGGTTTTAGTTTTAGATTTCTTATTAGTCCACTTACCCATTTTATCTCTTTTATGACTTCCTTTCTTGCCTTTGACAAATAAGGCATCACTAGGTTGACCCTTTTACTTTAGGTCACCTTTAAGTTCAAGTTCCCTTAGTTTAAGAGCATTCATTATGTCTTCTACTTCTAAGTGATCTCTTCCATATTTTAAGGTAGTTTTAACATCTTTAAAAGACTCAGGAATAGAATTTAGAAGCAAGATAGTTTTATTTTCATCAGAAAACTTTTCATCAACAGATTCCAAATCCCTTATTAATCTTTGAAATTCATCTAAGTTTTCATCAATGGTTTTAGTGTGATTCATTTTAAAACTAAACAGCTTTTCTTTTAAGTTGGACACTCTAGACATATATTTTGTCATAAAAAGGGATTCTAATTTAAGCAAGAGTTTATGTGCATCATCACTATCCCTTACCCTTCTTAAAAAAGAATTAGACAGGTTTAAAATCATGGTGAAATATGCCAATTCCATCATGTCCTAATTTTCAACAAGAGTCATTTAAGTAGGAAGGGCATCTATGCCTTGCAGTGCCATAGCTGGACTAATATGGCTTTCATTTTACTTTTCCACAAGTTAAAATCAAACTTCCCATCAAACTTTTCTACATTAACCCTAGATACAGACATGATTATATCACCACTTAAAACAAGCAAGATAGATAGAAAAGAAGACTTTAGAGTAGAGAGAGATCCTAAGATCAGGAAAAGAATTTTCAAGACTCAGATGAGAAATAAACTAGCTTAAAATAAGATTGAGGATGAATGATAAAAAAATCAGATATTAAACGAAAAACAACCTCAAGCAATAGATTCATATACTAATTATATTCACAAAGCAGTTTAAGATACAACTTCTTCTATTATACATATATACAAATAAACCTAAAATTATACCAAGATTTCTACCACAATCATACCAAGCATGCTTTCATTGTTAAAGAAGAGAGGGAGAAGAGAACTTACATATGTTTAACAATTTCTTCCTTTAACAATGAATATAATTTGCAAGAAAAGAAATAGGTTTCCTAAAAATACCTTTTAGTGAAGCTTTTCTTGAGAGAACTTACAACTCTAGAAGACCAAGCCACAATAGCAGAGTGTTCAATTCATCAGAGAATTTTTCTCGCAAAAGAAGAATAAGAGAAATACAGTGAGGCACTCACAGTTACAGAGATGAATCAATTATGCAATAAATAGAAAAAAAAACTATCTTTCGAAAGAGATATTTTGAAAGGATAGAACACAAAAAGATAGAACAACAGGAAAGATCATAAAACACACTGATACCAATTTGTTACAATTTAACCCTAAACTAGTGGTTTTAACATCAGTTCATAAGAACATATAAGTGAGTGAATCATAAAACGCACAGAAACAACACCAAAATTTTACTTGGTATTCAACTAGCCTAGTGACGGGGTGTTGGCAATCCAAGGTGTAAGGTTAGGGAAATCTTTATTAGGTCGTTGGAGGAAAAACACTTCCAGCTCCAAGAATTAGAGAGTACAGGTCAATCAATGTATCAGTACAAGTAAATAAAGCATGCAAGACTTATCACACAAGCTTCAAGGTAAAACTTAACTACTAAGACATATTACAGACCAAGATCAAACCAAAACTACTCTCAATATGAAAACAAAGCTTACAACCATTAAACAAGGCTGACTTCTTCACAGATCTTCATTTTAGGCTTCACTCAAGAGCGATTATCTTCACAAGACATCCAGGCTTCTAGATAAAATCACTGAGAGATCAAAATGAAATAGAAAGGAGTAGTAGAATAAAGACTTTTCAGTTTCTAGGTTTAGCAAATGAATTAACTGGTGAAGAGAGAAGTGGTAACCTTTATATATGGGCGGACTAGGGTAGCAAAAGATCACCAACACATGGACTTCAACAGATGGGCTTTCCAAAAACGAGCCACAACAATGCTCTAGGCTTTAGGCCACAGATTTAAATCTCCCAAGTTAATTTTAAATCCTTAACTTCCATTAAAAAATGTGTTGCGCCATATCAATGAAAACTACAGTCCATTTCAAAAGTGTCAAAATGAATTAATTTTTTTGAGTAAAGGTGAGCGTGGGAATCCTAGTCTTAAATGAAAAGAAAAAACAACAACGATAAAAGTAAAATAAAAAAAAATAAAGAAAGGAAAAAGAACTAAAAAGACAACTATAAGTTATCCTTTATTGGGTCTTTTTTCTTGCCAGTCCAATGGATTGTCGTTGTGTATCACGTCTCGTGTGAAAAAAAATACTATGTTTATACTGCTTTTGACTAGCTCTTGGATATAATTCATCCTCAAGTTGGTCCTACCGACTATTCTCTGAAGAAAGGAGATTCCCACTCTACGAAGAACGGCTTTTAGAATGGAAAGAACCTGAGCCAGAGGCGACCGCTTTGTCCATAATTGTAGATGGATTTGCGGCTAAGTCTTAAATTGAATGGACTTGAAACTCCTCTGCAAACATAGTAGCGATTCGTTTCCTTTCTTCCATATCATGTTGTCTTGGTTTACTTTGAGTGAAGAGAGCTAGATGATTTGATGGCTTCCCCAATTGCCTTTCCTCAGAAAACTCACACAAATCAGTCTATCCCCTTCTTGATTATTTTTATCTACATGAGGATCTAATCCCTTATCATTTGAAGTACCCTTTTTACTACAACTTTCAAGGTCGGACATAGAAGGATGTTATAAAGGTGATTTCTCATGTTCAAGTGAACGTGAATTCGAACCCTTGCTGCCAGATGAATCATGAGTAGGTGGTGTATAAACCGGTCATTGCTTCCATTTCCTTGAAATAGTGATCCAACTCGTGTTGCCTAATTATTATTATTATTATTATTATTATTATTATTATTATTATCACAAGGTCGCTCTTTCCTCTCCATCAATGGCCAATACTTGCTTTCCTCCAAATACTTAGCCGGTTATCCTACTTGGCCATCACCTTTCCAAAAATTAATCGCCAGGTGCCTTACCAAATGATATGTAGAGCACAAATTCAAAATAGTTTCATACTATAGAGAGATCAAAAGTTTATCCTCCTCTGTGTCCACTCGAATATGATATTTCAAGGGATTAGCCAAATCAACATCTATCAAAATTCACGCATAATGATCAAATTCTCCATCAATTGTGTTCTTCTCAAATCTTATAGGAACTCCTACACCTCAAGCGACATCTGTCAAAATTTATTTGTCTCAAAACTCTCACGGAAGGTTATTAAATCAAACCCAAACTTGCAAAGTTGTTGACTTGCAATTAGATATATCAAACCCCAGTTTTCAAGTCATAAATCTCATGATTCCAGGTCGTAGGTTTAGGCTACCATGCTGCCATATACAACGAACCTCCACTTCCGATGACAAATAATGTGATAGAAACTTCTGCCAAGAGAAATCATTTTCCATGGATTGCCAAAGTTCTAAATCTTTGACAACGTATTCTTCAAATCAGCATATGCTTCCATGGAGTTACCCCCGTAAGACTTATGCGACCAATCGGGGAAGATTTGTAAGACTCAATTCGCTCATCATAAATTGACTATGGAATTTTAATCGCCTAATAGCTACCGCAAGCATATGAGATAATACTCCGAAAAGAATCATCAATATGAGTCGAATATGCAAATGAATACCCGAAACAAAGCAAACGATGACTTGGTGGACTGGCGATGTGGATTATCATCAATGAGAAATGCAACATTCGATTGGGGGTAGGAGATCAATTAGGAGCTGCTCCAATTCCATTAGGGACTGCAACATGTGGAACCGCATTCAAGAAAGAGATGCCAAGGATGAGAAAGACGCTATCATGTTAAGTACTCAATTTGTTAAAAATATTAAAATAAATAAAAATTTGAATGCTAAAGATAAAATCAAAAATTATAAAGCAAAGTCATATTTTTGGACACGGGAGTCCCAAATCTATTAAGCCTTAATATTATATTTCAAAAATATTTAAGTAATACCAATTGATGGAGTAGTGAAGTTGAACGAGGAACTCAACTCTTCAACCATCAATCCAAGTTCTAACCATGAATATTTGTATAGAACAAATTGTATTGTGAGTGTGATAGATACGAGTCGCAAGCGCAAGCGCAAACTAAATTATATTTATATAAATCAAGTCTATCATATATTTAGACGTCAAAATTGAAAATTTTGAGACAAGGAAGTAAAACTGAAGTTAGAGTAGAATGTTGTTTCAGGGGAAAGGAACACTAGTATTGTTTTTAACGACAATAAAATCCATTTCTTCAACTCTATATAACGTTCAATTTACTTAATTTACCCAATTCCACTTCTCTTCTTCAAAGTTGTAGTTATATGTATTTTACAGCAGAATCTATACACATTTTGTTAATTTTAGTTCAAAAAAATAAGGACAAACGACGAATAGTTGAAAAAAGCTACTTAGCAGTTTATATCAAAGATTTGTGGCAAATACATATTTTTCTTGCAGTGGCCTAAAGTTATGACAACAACTTAAATTCTATTGACGCAAATCTTGGATTTTCTTGCTATTGAACAAAAGTTTATCTTCAGTTTTCCTGTCAAATTTTACATTTTAAAAACTAGTTTTCAGCGCTGGTGATTTATTGAGCCAGTTAACTTCTTGGATGAATTGTAGGAAGAAGAAGATGACGATCAATATTTATTTGTCTTTTCATTGAATTCTCATTAATATACAGATATCCCGCAAATGAAGAGCATAAAAAACCTGCTTAACTCTGAGCTACAAAAAGCGAAAAAAAAGAGGCTGAAAGAAGAATCAAACGCTCTGAAAAGAAGAAGAGCAACGAGAAGGCTGAGCAAAGTAAGTTGGATTTGAATCACCAGCCATTATTACAACTATCTTCGGTTCCATCTCCAAACGCATCTCCATTTTTTTCTCGTCGATCTGTTCTTCTTGTTGTTGTTGTTCTGAGTTTGTTTTGTTATAAGAACAAGCAAGAATGAGCAATGCCATGGCAATTAATCCCAACATAAGAGCTAATCCTCCAAATAGAAAAGGAATTGGAGAATTCCATTGTTTGAATTCTGCAGTACTATTTGTTATACCACTGCTTGAATTATTGCTTGCACTTTCAGGCCTCATCTTTCTTTCTCTCTCTATAAATATATATTAAATTCTGAATGAAGAAGAAGAAGATGATACAAAAGAGTATATATAGTGGTTAGTTAACTGGATTAGGACAAAGAAAAAGGAATTGGTTTTTTACCTGTTTCCCATTGTTATTTCTTCATTTAAATAAAATGGATGATTCTTTCTTGGAGTCTACTTATACTTGAGGGGTCCATTCACCTATTTTCACCATGTTTATCTTCTATTTCTTTGTTGAGTGCCCATCAATTTTAGTACTTCTTTTTCTTCAACAAATTTATATATCTTTACTGATTATTTGGAACAGGAATCAAAGGAAGTTTTATATTTGTAATTGGCTGATTGCATTTATACCTCACTAATTATTTGAGGGAATACTAATTGAAAGCCTCCAATTACTTAAGCAAGGTTACAAGTTAGATTCCTAGAATACGTAAAAATATTTAATCAGAGTAAAGAAACAATTAGAGATCCGGTATTCAAATTCAAAAGAAATCCTAAATCGATAAATTTAATGGTGTTACTGATATGTAATGTAGGACTAGCATACGTTAGAAGTGTAAAGTTTAAGACAGTTCAAATTAATTTGATTGTGCTAATTCAAAATAGAGATGATATGCATGTTACAATTTTTAGGGAGAAAGCAAACATATAAGAAAAATAAATATGAATATGATTTGCGTAAAAGGTGGGAAAGTTTTCTAATGTTATATAAGAATGTGCATGCCCCAAAGTCTACGTTTTCTTCCTATTTCTTCTTTTATATGAGTTCTTCCTATTTCTTACTATACTAAGCATATTATATTCGTTGATATTAGCCCAGCTTCTTGGTATTTAAGTATTTTGATTTCTGAAATACAAACTCAAAAATAATTTCATACTATATTTTGTTGAAACTTTGAATTGAATTAGTTGATAAGATCAATTACGTGCAAAAAATAATAATAAAATAAGAGGGGCATAAATATTTATGAATTCGAAAAAGTAAAAAGATCTTATCATTAATTTATAATTAACGTAACTTTTCTTAATAATTACTAAATATTTTAGCTATCAATTATCTATCTTTGGTCAACTATTTTATCTTCTTCAATCAGTACCAGCGGTTTGGTGATCATTATTTTCGGGTAAAAATCACGCGTTCCCAACTCGATGTTTTCAATGATGTTCTCTATTTAATTTTTGACACATGATAGTTTTAGGAAAGACAAAGTCCAATAATATGAGTAAGAAAGAGAAAAAAATAAATATTAATAGAAAAAATTATCACGTATAAAAAAATTCATGGCGACACCGGTGAAAATATCAAATTGAAAACATGTGATTTTTTCCCAAAATCTAGAGCAAGAAGCTGTTTATAGGTTCAAATTTTATATTCTTGGAAAACAACAAAATCTTATTTAGTAAAAAAAGTAAAATTTATCTTTTCTTTTTTTTTTTCAGTATAATTAAATAAAAGACATACACATATAGAGACATTGAAGTATAATTAAAGTATGAGACAATAAAGATAATCAAACAACATACGAATTCATAGAAATAGCTAATGATTTTTTTGCATTTAATAATCAACACCGATTGATTTTTCTTAATTATTAAATCATCTTTAATAGTTTGTGTGTTCTATGATTATGTGACATATAAAATAGAAAATCACTTTGATGAGGTGATCAAATAGATCCAAGCATTTTTAAAAGTGATCACAATAGATTGTCTTTAGGATCTTCTATTGTATTTTTTAAAAAATATAAAATAATAGTAAAAAAATTAAATCATTAACTAAATAGTCTCTCATCAATAAAATAATATTAAATTAATTATTCAACTTCTATTTGATTGTTTATATGTAAAATATCAAATAAATATTATGTAACGTTTATTGTATCATGTCATATTGAAAAAAAAAAAAAGAAAATTGTTTAACAAACACTTTAGTTATCCATTATTTATCTTTAGCAATCTCTTCTATTATCGTTTTTATTATTATAGTAATATGTTGGATGAGAAATGAAGATAATAGCTTAATTTCCATTGTTTTGTTTTTTCCCCTCAAACGAATATGTAAAATGTTGAATACCGATTTTTCTAGGAGCAACGGTGGGTGATTAGGATTTAAATCATGATCACCTCACTTATAAATTATTTTGTGTCTATCACTCAGACCAAGTAAAATTGGTGAAATGCATAATACAAATAAATTGATCCTATTTGTATGGTTTTTCACCATTAATATAAAAGGTTTAGAGCATGTTGAATCATTTTTCCAATTTTCTATTCCCCAAACCCCATTTTTCAAGATCTACAGTGTTTTTGCTCCAACCATCTTTCTCATTTTCTATTCCACATCTCAGATTCTAATAAAATAATAATATTTTATTATTATTATATGAATTTCTTTACATTAAATCTATTCACAATAACCAAAAAAATATTAAACACATTAAATTAAATCAAAACAAAAAAATTAATATAATAACAATTCCCCAAAATAGGGTTCCCCGTATATAGGGAACCCCATTTTGGGAATATACTACATGAGGAATGGTTGGACTTGACTATTCCCTATATTCATTCCCCATTTTGAGGATTTCCCCAAATTGGAGAACCATTGGAGTTGCCCGTAATATAATTTTGCACAACTGAACTAAGTTAAATTGATTTAATTCAAAGAAAATACGCATACATGCATAAGTAAATATTTAGATTTCTTATCAAACTTTTTTTTATAAATTTCTAAGAAAACTCTGAACATTGATTTTAAGACCTCTCTGATCACTTTGTGATGTATGACGACAATCATTATTGTTATTATCTATCTCCTGAATTTCCTTAGAAACTCCCGTCTTGTTATCAATGATACCCTCAAAGAAACTCACTCATATTACTCCCTACCGATAATGAAAAAATAGAAATTAAAAACGTAACACAATTATCGGTTGACGTAAACCTCCGTCAACGTCACACCAAACTCAAACCTCTCTAACCATTCCCAGAGGTGACCCTAGTGTGTAGGTCAATTAAGCAGCCGCTTAGGGCTTAAAAAATTGAAGGGTTTAAAAAATCTATATAAAATATAGGGAAACTGTAAAAAATGTAGGGTTTGTGAAACTTATTTACAAATATACTCTCTAACTGATTTTTTTTGCATTGTATAACCATTTTTAACTTTCAATCTTCTCTCTATACGTTCTATATATACACTGTTTTATCAAGTTTCAGTTTCTCTCTTTTTTGTATCGCGCTTTTCTCTTCACCAAATTCTCTTTCAATTCTTTCGTTTTCTCTCCGTTTTTATTCAGATCGAAGTTTTTCTAAGTTTCTTCTCTCCAATTCTTTGATTTTCTGCATAAATCCATTGTTATATCACTCTGTCAGTTTCTTTTTTCAATTTTGAATTCCGTTTATTAGATTTTCCTTCCGTTTGTCTCTCTGTATCATGGATCTAGTTCCTGTTTTGTTATATTGTTTTGGAACTTGGACTGACGATCATTATTTCGTTAATTATAAAGTTGCTAGAGTTTCAATTTCGAATTCTTTTCGTTTTGATGATTTTAAAAAACTTCTATTTGAAAGCTTGGTGATAGATGATCGAGTTGAAGATATGAAAATTGAATTTCAAGTTTCTGCTACAGATCCTCCTATGGAGATCAACAGTGACTTTTTTTTTACGTTCTTCGTTTCATGTAAAGCAAGGACTGTTCATTTGACTGATTATCCTTTGTTAATCAGTAAATTTCCTCTTATTTCTAGTACTGCTGAAGGTAATCTATGCATTCTATATTTTTATCATTAAACTTACTGTTACTTTAATATTGTAATCATTTTGTATCTGGTATTTAACTGGTATATAACTGGTATTAGGTTGTTTTTTTGGTAGAATTTGGTCTATAACTGGCATTTTTTTCCTAATTGTTTACATGTTGTTAGAATTTTATATGTAGCCTGTTTTTTAACTGTTTGTAGCTTTTTTTGTATTTTGTTTATGCATATATTTAGAATGTAGTATATAACTATTATCTAATTGGCTTTCAGATTTGTAATTTTATAAATTTAGTTAGAATCTGGTAGGTATCTAGTATCTAACTGGTATTACCTTTTTTTTGTATGCATATAGTTAGAATCTGGCATGTAACTAGTATCTAA
>CATIWQ010205730.1:0-24237 GCA_949673415.1 Euphorbia schlechtendalii | reverse complement strand
ATATAATATTTAAAAAATAAATAAATTAAAGAAGTGGCCCATGAAAATGCATTGGGCCACCCTCGCCACCGAGGGGACCCTCGCAAAAACTAATAAAAAAAATTCTCCCTATAAATAGGGGTTATTTTCAGAAAAGGGGCTTGAAATTTTAAAAAAAAATTTAGATTTTTAGAGAAAAAGATAACGAGAAAAACATCAAAAATATTTTCTTTCAATTTCTTTTGAATAATTTAGATCCAAAACACATTTGGATCCCAAATCTTGATCATTTTCAAATCATTCTTCTTCCTACATTACTAAAAAATCCTCGGATATTCTCGGGTCCAAAACAAATTTAGAACCCAAGTCTGATTATATTTCGGATAAATATTTTCTTCAAAGATATTCGGATCTAAAAGACGTTTGGATTCCAAATTTTAATTGTTTTCAAATCTTTTTTTTCATCTACCTTTTCTTTAAATATATTCATATATTCTCGGGTCTAAAACAAATTTAGAACTCGAGTATGATTATCTTTTGAATAAATAAACACTTATTTTCCAATTAAATTACATTGAACCAAAATAAACGAAGAACTCTCTCAAGGATCAAACGGATACGCTGAAGTGGATTCACGCTGAAAGGGTAAGCCTCTAAGTCCTAGAACTGCGAATTCCACGCTCATGTCTGCTTCATCTTTTTCTGATTTTTATTTGTAAACCTAGGAATTATTTTTATTCCTTATTGTTGTAAATGTTGTAATTCTCTTCTTCATCTTTTATTTCTTTTTAATTTGTATGTCAGAATACCCCAACGAAGGGAATTAAAATTATTCCCGAATAACAGACCTCACCTTATGTCATGCGATCATTTTCACTAATAAAATTAATCAACATACATGTAATTAAAAATGAACTTTTTTTATTTAAAATAACAACTTTAATTATCGATGTTTTAATTAGGCCACACGGGCCTCGCTAAAATCAAATCGAACATACGTGAAATATCTCGTGCTAACCTTTGTGGATGCAGGTTAGATGTATGTTTAGGATTTTATTTTTCCTTCGGGTATTGCATATATTTTTGAGGAAATGTAATTAATAGGTTAGCGGGCGGTTGCATCCCCCGATTTTTGTAATTTTTGTAACCTTTACTTTTCCGCATTTACTTACTATTTTATGGATGGATTTACTGCTTAGGTACACCAAAATGTCTCTATGTGCATCGTGCAGGTTTGCTCCTTGACATCCTTGTGGTGTCAAGATGATCCAAGCTTATATTTAGAAGTAGAACCGTTTATTCCACGGAAGGTGTATGGTTGGAAGAATATATTATTACGTGCATGCTATGTGCTATGAGTTTATCGCTTTTCCATCCACTGCATATGCAAATAAATCAACGTATCACACCATGTATATCACACTAACCACATTCTTTTATGTATAAACTATTTTACACACACACACACACACTTATTCTTTTGTTAATTAAAGGTTTTAGAGCGCTTATGACGTACCATGACATCACAAATAAATTCTCAACATCATAATATACCCCAACGGTATTCGCTAGTCATAAAGATGCTCGAGTTCGCATCACCTTAGGGAACTCATCCACATGTCATATCCCAATATTAAGATGCCCAACAGACATCCAAAACTCTACCCAACTTGAGTTATGTACTCAACTCATTCATTTTGCCACATTAGCGATACCAAATAAACATCAACATTAATTCATTCATTTATTACTTTATCATAAGGGTATAATACATTATCTTACTCAAAAATAAAGTTCTCATTTAGTTGTGACATAAAGATGTCACTATGGTGAGTGGTAATGCTTTTCACCCTTTACCCTCTTGTTTCAAGGTAAACAAGATCATTCCATTTATTCCATTCAAGCCCATCGTTGGAGAGATCACATTGATCTTTCTCGACTCCATACCCAAAGGTTAGGATACCATTACATCACTTTATGAGGGTTTAAAAAACCTTTAGGAATCATATAATCATAAAACAATCTTTTTTTATCATTCTTTTATTAGTTTAAGGTTTTAAGAGCGCTCATGAAGTATCATGACATCACGAATACACCCAAAGCATAATGAAATACCCTATCAATATTCATCAACCTTAAAGACGCTCAAGGTCGCATCACCTTAGGGAACACCCCAACATCACATATCCACTCATTTGCAATACCCAATCGGTATCGAAACCTTCACCCAATTAAGTCAAACACTCAATTCATTCATTTTCATCACATAGGTGATTCCAAATAAACACAAACATCAATTAATGGATTAATTTACATATCATAAGGGTATAATACAATGTTTTACCCGAAAATAAAGGTCAACGCACCTAAAGTTGTCGTAACATGGGATTGTTACCGTGGTAAGGAATTACCACCATTTCCTCATCCATAGTAAAAACACAACATCACACTTTACTTCAATGCATTCAAGCTCATCCCTTAAGAGATCACACTAATCTCTCTCGATCTCCTAACCCAAAGGTTGGGGTAGCATTTCATTACTTCTTGAGCATTCGAAAAACCTTTAGGAATCATCAATACATAAAACCTCAAAACATGCATGACCTAACCCAATCTTGTCTAGCATCTAGAATGGTTTCTTCTGAAGGAGTGTCTTGTTCGATTTTCATCAAAAGCCATTGAAGAGGGTAGTCCATTCTTTACTACAAGTGAGGGTTCCATTGGAAGCATCGATCAGTCCAATCAAATTTAACTTTTCGATATGGTTAATCCACTAGGAGAGGATGCGAGTCATTAGGGTGAGAATCAACAACTGATCAAATCCCATATAGGGTGAAGTTCTTAGTCTGGTAATGGGTTAGATCCAAAGGTAGTGATGAACGAAATGCTTACAAATCTGCAGTTTCAAGTAGCTCTTCAAGCTTCTATGAGGGCTCTTATTTCAGAGGAGAGGAATTCCGATCGCATTTTTGAATCAAATTCCCCTCTTGCTAATGGTTAATATACGCATGGGATTTGCAATTGGGTTATTCTTGGCTTCACCCTATTGTCAGTTAAGGGTATCCTTCTACTCTTTAATTCAATCAAAATTCCTTTCAAATTCAGGCTCAGTATCAAATAGTGGCTGGCTCAGGCCACTTTTTGCATCTTCAACAAGGTTAGAGGTCGGGCTATCAGATTCGACCCATTTCTCAAAATTTCTTTCCGTTTAGAGTGTCTATCAAAAGCCATGCCTAAATTTTCTTTTAAGGTCCTTGTGAAATAGCTTTTCAATCATAGTTGGTGAGTTAGTTTTATAACGCCTCTACTAACTTTTCGAATGTAGGGCCTTAGCCACTTTTCCTAACCATAAACCAACTATCTTTGGGAATCAATTCATGGATTTCACACAATCGTGAAATCAACTAAAACTATATGTGTCTCCAAGGGACCCGACTCAGGTCCAACCTCCTCCTTTTCACTTGGTAGTCATCGAAACTCAAATCCATAAGCTCTTCACCCAAGGGATCGAGGAACCCATTAAACAGGGACACTTCCCCAAGTTGGCTAATTTATGGCAACTATTCTTGGTCTTACAAGCCAGTTCTCTTCTTCCTCATCCTCAATCAACCAGCTCTTTAAGGGATGAAGATTAAGTCTTGCATGATTTTATCATGTTAGACCTAGTTTGCTACAAAAGAGTGGGTGATTTGCACTCCCACATTAAGAATTATCAAGCTACAATGCAAAATATAGAAGTAGTCAAGCAAGGGGAAGGACAGCTTTTCGATTTCAATTATAAAAGATGGATAGTTGTATAGGTCTTCCTAAGAGATAAACTTGATCTCTCAAAGGCAATTACGAAGCTCCTCGAGGGAGCACTTCCTTTTGATAGAGTATGCTTCGATTTAATGAGTATTCCAACTACAATGATGTGATTATTAAAGCCAAGAAATTGGAAAAAGTTCTCAAGGTTGAGCAAACCTCCAACCCAAGCCTTGGAGGGATGAGTATAAAAGGATCACCAAAGGGGAAACATCTGCTTCTTTTCCAAATAGAAAACAAGCTATGATCTAAATTACAAAACTTCTTGATGTGAGCATCGCTCGAACTTTAAAAGGAGATACATCTGGTATCTCCCCTTATGTTGAGACTTTAGCTCGACTCTTCTTAAAACTTTGAGAGCTTGGGATCATGGAAAGCCTGAAGCCATTTATCTAATCAAGTGCTAATGAATGGAAGAAATTCTGCATTTATCATTTATAGGTGGGCCATCATACGTGTGTGAAACCCTACCTAGGGATATTCAGAAGTTGATCAAGGAAGAGAAGCTTTAGGCACCTACTTTGAAGCCAAACCTTGTAAACAATCTACCTCTCGAAGTCAAGAAGAAGGTATTAGCTGAGTTGATCAACCCTACCCTACCCATGAGAAAGACTTAGGAAAACACGATAAGCACTAGGTGTCTACTTTTCATGACATGGAAAATGAGCACAATTGCAACCAAGAGCTATACAAGGGGAAATTTGAACCCGTAGATCATAAGGGCTAGTCTTGGATGGTGTTCGAAGGGTCTACCTTAAGCAATATTGATGTTACCACTATCTTCACCATTAATCCTACTTCGGTCATCTACGCATATACTATCATGGTTATCACCCCTGTTGATGTCAACCTCATTGCCTCAACTTATTATCACCACTCCTATTGCTAAATCCCCTTCATTATTATCCTTCAAACAAGATTGCCCCTCTTACTCCGATCATCCATGCCTCTGCCAATACCTTTGCTACAACTACCATCAACAAGTAAGACCCTCCATCCGTGGAGAAAGAAGAAATTATAATGATGTAAATTATTTTTATTTTATTAAACTCTATATGTAGGACCTTTTACTGTAATAAAATATCTAGACTTTGCTTACTTGTTTTATGTTCTGCTTAATGGCACCATGCATTCATGAGTCTACATATAACATTTTTAGCATACATGATATGTCTTTGCATGAAATGAACTTGGGTACATATGAATCGCTTAAAAAGGTAACAATATCCAATGAATTAAACCCTAGTAAAAAAAGAGATTAAAAGTGTGCTTAGACATCACATGAGCATTTTTGCATGGTCTAAAGAGATTGAAGAACATCGAATTCTGACTAATCTGAAGTTCAGCCTAGTGAAGTAAAAATTGCATCAACGGCATCATAAATGGGCAAAAGTAACGAAGTAGCTCAAAACCAAAGTACCTCAAGGTTGTGATACATTTACTCCATCTGCGAGCCAATATTCGAGTGTCAAAGAAGTAGTAGCTAATCATCTGAAATGAACAGTATTAATTGGCCTTTGATAGAATCAAGACTTATTTAATCAATCAGTTGGACCTTAAGCCACCGACTCCTGGCAAGTCTCTCACTATTTATCTTATTATCGAAGAATGCTCAGTAGGGGCAATTCTTGACCAAGAGAAAGAAGATAAGTGTGAGCACATAGCATACTATCTGAGAAAGAAGTTTCTTGAGTACAAGAGCTGATATATGTTATTATGAAGACATGTGCGATAATGGTCTGGTTCACTAAGAAGCTCATGCACTACTTCTAGTCATAAAGAATCTAAGCTGGGGCTAAGATTGATCCAATGAAATATCTATGCCAGTCTCTGGTATTAGCTGATAAGCTCTCTCATTGGTTGCTTCTCTTTTTTGAGTTTGATATTGAATATGTTATGAACAAGGTGATTGAAGGCTGAGCAATTACCAAATTCCTCGCAAATCAAGCCCTCGATTTGGCTATGCTAAGAACTTAGATTTTTCGAATGAGAAGCTAGTTGTTGTAGAGTCAATCAATGAAGAGTGGAAAATTCTCTTTGATAGGGTTATGAATCTTTAAGGGGCAGGTCTCAGGGCTACCTAGTGACATTACAAAATGAGGTCATCAAGCTCTCTAAGAGCCTTGAATTTCCTATAACTAATAATGGGGAAGAACATGAGGCATACCTCTTTGGTATGAAAGCTTTGAGAAATGTTAGGGCAACGAAAGTCACTATCACGGGTGGTTCTAGACTAGTCATTCGGCAAGTCCTTGGTGATTGGAAATTCAAGGAGTCGCTTTGGCCGTACCTTGATGTAGTTTTGGAATTGGCCGTACAATTTAAGAAATGTCTATTTTGGAATATCCCTTGTAATGAGAACTAAATTGCAGATTCATTGGTTACCCTAGCATCCTATGTGGGAAGTTCCTCAATCCCAGCCCATCGGGCTTGTGGTTCTTCAGTCATCCAAGGAGCCATTTTATTATCGCACCATCTCGGTCATTATCAGTGTGGATGAGAATTGTTTATATCGGGACATAGTTTGATTAATCTAAAATGGGGAATTCCCGCTAGGGGATACAGATTCAGAATGATTATCTCTTTGGCAGCTGGCTACTTAGTTTGGAATTGTCGATTAGGATCTCTTTAACCACTAGCGATGGCTTGCTACTATAGTGTCTACCCAAAAAGAGGCTTCTTTAGTCATATAACGTATCCATGGGGGAGACTGCGGCCCTCACATGAATTTCTTGGCCATAGCAAAGAAGATTCAGCGGTAAAGTTATTTTTGGACTACAATGATAGCCGATTACATCTCCGAAGTGAAGAAATGCCATGAATGCCATATGTACTAGGACATTAGTCATTTACATTCATTAAATTTCCATAATCTTTTAACTCCTTGCCCATTCTTGGCATGGGAGATCGATATTATTGGCTATATCAATGGACTTTCTACAGTCCACACCTTTCTTGACTTTCTATAGTCAACGAACTTTCTACAATCAATAGACTTTCTAAAGTCCATACCTTCCTGACTTTTTACAGTCAATGAACTTTCTACGGTTCAAACCTTTTCTGACTTTCTACAATCAATGAACTTTCTACAGTTCTCACCTTTTATGGCTTTTTACAATCAATGAACTTTCTACAGTTCTCACCTTTTTCCAACTTTCTACAATTGACGGACCTTCTAAAGTCTGAACCTTTTCTAATTTTTTACAGTCAACAAACTTTCTACAATTCGTATCTTATTTCCAACCTTTTCAAGGTCAACAAACTTTCTATAGTCTACACATGGGATTTTCAGCCCGAAGAGCGGTAGCACATGGCTAACATCCTTCCCCTAACGGTTCTAGTGGTAGCAATTCACTAGAGGACAACCTTTAAGGGGCAATGCCATACCAGGATGAAAGCTTCCAACCGTCATGAAGTAACCACCCCAAGTAGTGCCAACCGTGACCGGTCAAGTATCATCTCTAAACCTTGCTGCTCTTTTAATCGTGGGACCATACTGAACTCATATCAGCAACGATCCCATGAGGGGTAGCCTGTAAGCATGAGATTTCACTCCTGACTATCGAGTTCGATGATGAAACTGTAATTTTTCCCTTTGTTAGCTTTCTACATCTTGTAGGGTCCTAAAATCATTTAAAGAAATCCTGCATTGTTTCTTTGGGTCTTCCCCTTTCTTAAAACCTAGTTCAAATTAAAAGGGCCAACCTGAAGTGCCATGTCGTTAACAACATGGCCTATGTTATTAATGACATGGCCTCATGTCGTTAACGATATAGCAGCTGCAGCAATACAAAAATTGTACTTTCTACAATTTCAATCCAAAAACCCATACCCCCCACATGCTTGGACATCTTTAACTAAAACACAATGTCATACATCTTACCTAGGATCTCTCACACACTCTTTCACATGGGATCAAATGATTAAAGATAAAAAGCAAAAGGCTAAAAGCATGGCCTAAGGTTAGAAAGGAGTTGACTTTGGATTGATGAGAGCTCCATAAACATAGAGCTGGAATTTCAGAATAGGGGGACTGAATTTTTATCAAAAACATTGGCAAGAAAGAGAGAAAAAGATATAGAAAGCATTAGGGAGAATTTCTTCATGTGTTTTTAAGCAAAACACTAAAATTTGGTCACCAACACTTGGGATTTCGGGTTAGTTAGATTAAGTTCATGGAAAGGGCATAAACTTGGGTCACAAGGGTCCACTTGGTCCTCTCTTAAGAAAATTTGAGGTTTAGTTCATCTTTTAAGCAAAGCTTGAGGTTTAGAGATCATTCAAGAAAACTTGAGGTTTAGAGATCACTTAGGCATTGTTTGAGGTTTAGACATGAATGGAGAGTCTACAACATCTTTATCACTCATTTGAAGGTTATTACACCTTTTGAAACATCTACTTTGTCAAGGAATAGATCCCTTCCAAAGATTTTTGGTAAATCACCAACCACCAATCAAATCCAAATAAAAAAACAAGGAGAGCTTCTCAGAGGACTTCATGGACCTTAAAGAAAGTGCATTTATGACTAAGGGAAGCCTTTGAGTTCCTAGAGTTTATGTTTACATTTATATGCTTTCCTTTTTAAAGTTTCATTTTCTTTTCGATTTTTTCATTTTCGTGTACCAAACTATTTTCTTAGAATTTCAGTATAATTTCAAGTCTTTTGAGTATTTTTTTTAAATAAACATATTCTACACATCTTGTGCTTTTTGGAATGATAAAGATAATCTAAATCGGTTAAGTATAGTAAAAGTTATGATCGTTTGAAGTTTCAGATTTTTCATTTTGCTATTTCTGTGTGTAATCTGCAAGTCTGGAACTTTGATGTCATTAATGACATTGCCATGTTGTTAATGACATGGACTCATGTTTTTAAAGACATGGCCTTTGGTAGAATCCATTTTCACTTTGTTTTGCTCCTTTTCGAATCATTTAAGCTCGGAAAGAGCCATTGAGACCCTTATGAGTTTTGAAATGCATCAATGGGGGTAAAAAACTTCTAAGTTGTAATTATTTAGGAGTTATATATGATTTATTAATGTATTAATATGTTGATTAAGGTTTGGAGTAGCAATGAAAATGCTTTAAGCCATCCATATCGATATCACCCTTCATAGGAAAGTTGGTAACGATATGGATGACATCGTTACCGATTTTAACCAAAACAATGGCTATGTTATGCATGTTCGTCTTAGATTTATGTTTCTAAATGTTATTTTAGGTCCCCCACACAAAGGGAACTCAAGTTCTAGGATAACCAACCCAACAATGTAACATGCGGCATTTTCACCAATAAAAATGACCAAAATAGTTTAAAATAAAAATGAACAATTTTCATGAAATAAGAACTTTGCAATCTCTATTGTTTTTACCTTTATCACACGGGTCTTGCCAAAATCCAAATCAAGCATACATGGTACACTTTGTACATATTTGTGTTGTGGAATATCCCTTGCGATAACCTTTGTGGATGTGGATAGTTTATGATAGATGTATGTCAGAGTTTAATTTCCTTTGAGTACCGCATTTCTCAAATATATAATATTTGTTAGTTATCGATGTATTTAGGCAATTTGCAAATCCCTTATCCCAAGATGTAATTAATCCCATAGATTAAACGCATTTACTTTCCTACGTGTTTAATTTCTCGCACTTTATTTACCGCTTTCTACATGCACGCTAAATAACCAAAAACATAAGCCGAAAATATCTAGATTGAATTAAAATATCATAAATGTGGTTTCCAAACTGGAATAATGTTTACTCAAATAATGACGAAGTAACTCATCCTAGACTAGAATCTCTGAACTATGGTATCGCTTAGGCTTAATGGATATTGAGTCTATTAAACTTTTCACATGAACAAGTTCATTTCTTTAAACTAAAAACAACACCATCAGGAAAGCCTCCATGTCCCATTTCACGGGGCCAGTTCCTCGCGACAATCAGTCCACTCACAGAAGCTCTCCTTGTTTCTTTTTAGTTGGATTTGGTTGTTGGTTGGTGATTTATCGAAAATCTTTGGAAGGGATCTATTCCTTGCCAAAGTATATGTTTTAGAGGGTGTAGTAACCTTTAAGTGAGTGATAAAGATGTTGTAGACTCTTCATTTAAGTTTAACCTCAAGCATTATCTAAGTAATCTATATACCTCAAGTTTGTTTAAATGATCTCTAAACCTCAAGCTTTGCTTCAAAGATGAACTAAACCTCAAAGTTGCTTAAGAGATGAAAAAGTGGACCCTTGTGACCCAAGTTCATTCCCTTTTCATAAACTTAATCTAACTAACCCGAAATCTCAAGTGAAGGTGATCAAAGTTTGGTGTTTTGCTCAAGAACACTCAAAAACACATGAAGAAATGCTCCCTAATGATCTCCAGATCTTTTTCCCTCTTCCTTGCCAATGTTATGACCAAGACTCAGTCTCCCCCTTTCTAAAACATTCAACCCTCTCATTATGGGAGCTCTCTTCATTCCAAAGTCAACTCTTCCAACTTTTTGCTTTTTCACTTTAATCTTTGGTCCCATGTGAAGATGGGTGTATGAAATCCTATGTAAGGTGTCTGATATTGTGTTTTGGAAAAAAATGTCTGAAAATGTGGGGGGTATGGGCTTTTGGATTTAAAATTGCAGAAAGTGCAATTTTGGTTCTGCTACAATTGCGATATTATTAACGACATGGCACTTCAAGCTAGGCTTTTTGATTTGAATTAGGCTTTAATAAAGGGTAAGGCCTAAAGAAACAAAGCAGATTTTCTCTAGAAAGGGAAAAAAAATTACAGCTTCATCATTGAACTCGCAAGTTCAAGAGCAAAATCCCATGCTCACAAGTACCCTTCTTAAACTGATCTCACACAGATTTATAAAAAGATTTATCGCACACAATATACATAATTTATAAACTGTTGTTTCCTTTGCAATTGAATGACTTAGCTATATTCTAAGTCCAATTAATTTCTCTCTATTACAAACTGATTAGAGTTCTTTGTTTGCTTTTAGATTGATTGATTTAGAATTTTGAAGGTTGTGATAGCTTGAACAAAGTATAAGGTGATTCACTAAGTTGTAAAGGTATGCTCTAGGCTCTATTTATACTTGTAGATTCTGGAAGTAGCCGTTGTAATCTTCTCATCTTGACTTTAGCTCTTATAATCTCTTCTCTTTATGCAGCTTTAAAATCTATCCATTTAAAACATATTTAGACAGAGATAGTGATTTTGAATGTTGATGCGCGATATTAATCTATTGATCAATATATCATCAAGAACTCTTTTCCTTCAAGCAATGCTATTGAGAGAGAGAGAGAGATTGCATGAGATCCAACGTGTTTATTGTTGATTATTCACTTTTGTTGACGTTGCAGTTGGCGCGACAATGCTGGAAATCGGCGAATATTAGAGGATTCCTTTTTTACTTGACTTTTTGAGAGATCAATCCAACATTCCATACTGACACCTTTTTATTGCGGGGACCACTTAATTATTCTTTTGTTTTCAGTACCAAATCCTTTTGGGACCTGAAAAACATCAACTAAGAACATTCCATTTTCATAGAATTGTTAAGAGTGATGGTGTTACAATAACTCAACATCGCATGAAGTACTCAACTTACATTGAGAATAAAGACACAAAAGTACTCTGCTTACATCGAGTTATATTGCATTAACAATGTAGCAACTTTACTCAGGTTGGAAACCATCACAATACTAAGCCATAACATAACTAAGCATATGTTAACTTGAGTTGTTTTTCCACAAAATTAACTCAAATTGACTAGTTAATTAAGAGTATACTTAGTACTTGTTGAACACAAGTTAATAGTACTTCACAGTACTTAAATGTTTTGCAAATAACAAACTGTCTAGGATAGTAAAATTAATTGAGTACTAAGCAAACTCTTAATTAATCAAGTTTACTTGAGATTGTTTAAGGGAAAACAACTCAGTTTACCGGATCATTAATTAAGTTATGGCTTAGAGTAAGAAAAGCTGAGCCAGCCTAGTATTACATAGTTTACAAGATATAGACTCATTGAAACTAAGTTAGCTTTTTATTTATAAAAGCTGAGTTCTTTTGACACTTAGAGAAATATATGAAACAAATGCCTTTAATAGTTTATGTGAGGAATAAAATATTCCTTTAATGCTTTTTAGGAGAAAAGGTGTTGAAATTAAAGAAGATATTCAAGTGGTCCTCACAAACAAAAGGTGTCAATACAGAATGTTGGGGAAACCTCACTAAAGTCCAAGATAAAAGGAATCCTCTAACATGCGTCATTTCTCAATGTCCCTGCGCACCTTTGCAACATCGTCAAGTCAACCATTCACATAATTCCATGTTCCATTTCGCATGCCTCTCTATTAGAATGGATTTTTGGAAGGAAACAAGTTTTTAACAAATCAAGATTAACAGATTAATCTCACGCCTCAACGTTTGAAATCTCTGTCTCTAAATGTCCTTGAATTTGTTTCACATGGGCAAATTTAAAAGATTTGAAGAGAAAGGAAATTGAAGAAAAATTCTGAATAAGAAGTTTGCAACAGCTACTTCAAAGAACTTGGTGAATCAACTCAAATTTTCTAAGAGCTGAATCTCTGTTCCATCATTCCTAGCTTTTAGAAATTCCAAATCAAGCAATCAAGAAAACACTAAGTTTCAAATTTGTTTATAATAAAGAGATATCACTTAAGATTTAACATTATAAAGGATTCATAATTTTATAAGTTGAAGTCCTTTGCTCATCATTCTCTTTAGGAAATTTGAGTGACAGTTTAGGGATTGTAGCTAAAGTTTGTTTGAGTGGTAATTAGAAAGGATGTTACTTTCTATAATCGTGTCTACCCATTGTAAATGCTTCTCTGCCTAAGGAAGGAAGGAAAACACTAGTGGATTAAAGCTCGGAAAGAAATCCGGGGACTAGAGGTAGGCTAGGGGCCGAACCAGTATAAAATCTCAAGTGTTAACGTTCCCACCTTACTCGCTTGTCTTTATTGCTCTTATCTCATTCATCACTCTCTTAGTTTACTTATCTTGTTTGAAAAAACAATCCAAGATGAGTAAAGTACTCAACAAAGATTGAAGATAAATTGTGCCAGCGAAGCTGAGCAGTTTATAGTTTTTAGACCCATTTCAGCTCATTTCACTCAACACACATCTAAAAACTACTCTTGGAAAAAAATTTATAAATCTTAAAAATAATAAAGTAAAAGCATTCACCCCACTCTGCTATTTATATTAAGCCGTTTAGGACCAACAAGTGGTATCAGAGTAGTGCTCAGCTTATAGACTAATAATCTTTGAGTTAAAGTGTCAAAATGGCTTACAATAGCTATAACTCCAGCTCAGGACAAATGATACTTTTTAAAGAAGGAATGTCTTTAACCAAGCCACCTCTGTTTGATGGTAATCATTATACGTTTTGGAAAAATAGAATGAAAAATTTCATACAGTCACAAAGCATGCAAGCATGGCTAGCTTTAGAGCTTGGTCCTAAAATACCAACTATTATTCAAAATGGGGAGCGAGTCCCAACTAATCTAGAAGATTATGATGATGATAAAATAAAGCTTCTCAAAGAGAATGTGGCAGCCATCCACTACTTACATTGTGCACTAGATCTTACAAATTTTAACAAGGTCTTGGGCTACGAGATAGCGCAAGAAATTTGGAAGAAGATGAAGATTACTTATGAGGGGACAAACAAGGTCAAAGAGTCCAAGATCAACCTCGTTCTTAGGGAGTATGAGCTATTCCAAATGGGCGTTATCAAGGGTATTCAGTCCATGAATACCAGGTTCATTAACAATGTTAATTAACTAAAGAGATTAGGCAAGGAGTTCTTTGAAGAAGAGCTGATGAAGAAGATTCTTCGTGTTATTACTATTGAGTGGGATGCCTAGAAGAGTGCAACCAAAGAGGCTCATGATCTAAAGACCTATAGCTACGATGATCTCATAGGCACCTTGCTGACTTAGGAAATGTCCTTAAGGAAATATACTGATGAATCTAAAAGGAGTAAAGGTAAGGAGAGAGAGGGTAAAGACATTATCCTAAAAGCTAATTCATCTTACGAATCCTCTAGCAATGATTCGGATGAGCAAATGGCCCTTTTGACTATGCACTTCAAGCACTTCATGAAGATGGGAAGTTCAACAAGAAGAAGTTTTTCGCTAAAACCAAATCAA
This sequence comes from Euphorbia schlechtendalii, assembly GCA_949673415.1. Lineage (NCBI taxonomy): Eukaryota > Viridiplantae > Streptophyta > Magnoliopsida > Malpighiales > Euphorbiaceae > Euphorbia > Euphorbia schlechtendalii. The sequence continues at coordinate 10,273 of CATIWQ010205730.1, read as the reverse complement.
CTCAACACTAGTGTGGAGCTGAGGAAGGACCCAAAAAAGAGCAAAGACATCAAGTGATTTGGCTATGGTGAGAAAGGCAATATTCAATCATCTTGTCCAAAGACCAAGAAGGATATATATAAGAAGAGGTTAGCACGAAAGAATAAGGCACTTGCTGCCACCTGAAGTGATTCTAAAGAATCTTCATTTTCAAATGAAGAAGCTACAAACTCCACCAACCTCTACTTAATAGCGATTGAGAATGAATGGGGTGAGAGCTCAACATTTACTTCCAAGAGCAACCAATCTGTTGCTGACTCTGAAGCTGAGAGCAATAAGGGGAAGAACTCATAGGCTGATGTACATCTTGAAATTCCTTTGTCCATTGAAGATTTCGCCCAAGTACTATTTAATGTTATGAAACTAACTAATAAGTTGGGGAAAAACATCAAGGATCTAGTGATGAGAAGTAAAGATTAGGAAGATATTATCTCTTCCTTATCTCTTGATATCTGGTTTCTTCAAGAAAAAGCTGAGTATCATGAATGTCAAAACAACAAGCTCACTAAGAAACTAGATGAGTTGATTATTGAGATAATAGCTTTAAAGAAGAAATGGGTTCCTCCTCCAGCTAACAGTCAAACTTTGAATAACCAAACTCACAATTCTAAGAGGAAGAATTCCTATAAAAAGAAGAAAGCGAGCCATCACAAAGCTAAAGCAGTGTGTGGCTTTTGGGGCCGAAAAGAGGTTGAAAATCTTTTGTTTAAAAGAACTTGGTGTGCTCGAAAACAATTTTCCAAGCTTAAAAGACTCGAGACCTAAATCTTTAGCCTATGTTACAGAGTTGCCACCCGGATCTGCTCTTCCTGGAAAATTTGGTACAGCTTAGATATGTTTGCCTAATCCATATCATAGAACATAGATTAGGGTTCGGATGAGTTACTTACTTTATCTTCATTGGAGTTAAATTACACTCATGTTAGAAACCACGTTTACAATATTCAAACTAAATTAGATATTTTCAATTTATGTTATAGTTTATCACACATTCATAAAGCGGTAAGTAAATTGCAGAAAGTAAACATGTGGGATGGGGGTTTACAAATCGCCTAATTACATCAGAATCTAAGGGATACAATTACCTAAACATACATTGATATCTAACAAATATTACATTTGATTTAAAAATTAAAAGTGATATCCAAAGGAAATTAATTCTAACATATATCTATCCTAAACTACCTGCATACACCAGGTTAGCACAAATACGGCACATCACACATAGTTGCAAATATGTTCATTTTGATTTTTTGCGAGACCCGAGCGGTGTAATTTAAAACCTTGAGAGATTTGAAATTTCTTTCATATAAAAAGGGTTCATTTTATACACATAAGTTATTTCACCATTTTATTAATGAAAATGCCGCATGTGAATATTTGTCAGGTCTGTTATCCGGGATGTCGGTAATGACATTGCAATGCCATTAACGGCATTAAAGAGATAGAAACAAACTATTTTTTTTGTTTTTCATATTTTTACATTTTCACACATCAAGCATATATACATGGCATAAACAAGTGAGACACGACTCTAGGAACTCAAAGGCTTACCCCGTAACCGTAAATCCCCCTCGCTAGGTCCATAAAAATCTCCAGAAAGTCCCCCTCATTTTGGTTTAGTTTGCGATTTTTATCGAAAATGAAGAGTAGAGGTCTAGTCTTTGAGGGAAGTTAAAACTTCTTGAATGTGAGTCTTGCCAAGATGAAGGAGGAGGTAATAACCCTTCTTCTATCATGTATAGACTTTGAAAAAATCTTGAAACTAGAAAATCGATTGAAATTGAACTAAATTACCAAGCACCCAAAAGAGTAGAGATACTTGCTGAGAACACTTATACTAAGTTCTATTGAGTGAAAACTTAGTAAAGTGATCTAGAAAAGGTCTAAACCTCCAAGCTTGCTTAAACTCTTACACAACTCAACTTAGTTTTAGTGAAGACTAAACCTCAAACTTGCCTAAGTAACCCAAATACCCCAAGTTTATGCCCTATTCATGAACTTACACACTCAAGTTGTGGAACTATAAGTGAATATGAGATCAAAGAGCCTAACTTAATTGCCAAAATATTCAAGAATACCAAGAACACTTAAGAACACATGAAATTCAAACTTAACTTTAGAGCTCTCTCTCTCTCTCTCTCTCTTGCTAATCTTTTGCATGAAAAATGAGCTCCCCTTTCTCTAGAACTCAGCTCTCTTCTTAAGAAGCTCTCTTCAATCCAGAGTCAACTTAGCTTAGCCTTAGGAGATACTTCTACTTTTTCACTTTTTGAACTTTAAACATCGATCCCATGTGAATGGGAGTGTGCCAAATCCTAGGAAAGGAGTATAAATCTGGTTTTTTAGAGAACATGTCTGAGCATGTGAGGGGAGTGGCTTTTTGGCCTAAAAATTATAGAAAGTGCAATTTTGGTTCCACTGCAAAGTTGATGTCGTTAACAACATGGGTTAATGTTTTAACGACATCAACCATGTCATTAACGACATGGCATTTCCAAGTTGGGAATTTCTTTTTATTTGGGATTTTTAAGGAAGGAGAGGCCCAAAGAAATAAAATAGATGATTTTCGGATGATTTCAGAACCCTGCAAAATGTAGAAAGCCAAAAAGGGAAAAAATTATAGCTTCATCATCGAACTCGCTAGTCGAGAGCGAAATCTTGTGCTCACAACTTCCCGGAGGACTTCATGGACCTTAAAGAAAGTGGATTCATGACTACCGGTAAAACTCTAAGTTCCTAGATTTTGTGCTTACATTTATATGCTTTCCATTTTGAAGTTTCCTTTTCTTTTCGTTTATTTCCATTTTTGCACACCCAACTGTTTTACAGAAATTTCAATATGATTTAAATCTTTTTGATTATTTAGTTTACATGAACATATTATATACATCTTGAGCTTTCCAGAATGATTAATATCATCTAAATCGGTTAAGTATAGCAAAAGTTATGATCATTTGAAGTTTCAGATTTTCATTTTCTATTATTTCTGTGTGTTTTCTGCAAGTCTAGAATTTCGATGTCGTTAACAACATCACTAATGTCGTTAACAATATGGCCCCATTTTGTTAATGATATGGCCTCATATCTTTAATGACATTGCTTTTGTTGAATTCAGTTTTGCTCCGTTTCGAATAGTTTAGGCCCGGAACAACCCACTAAGACCTTTCTGAGATTGGAAATGCAGCATTGGGGTAACAAGCTTCTAATATTCAATTATTTAGGAGTTATATATGATTTATTAATGTATTAATATGTTGAATAAGGTTTAGAGTAACAACAAAAGTGCTTCGTGCCATCCATATCGATATCACCCTTCATAGGGAACTCGGTAACGAAATGGATGACATCATTACTGTTGATAAATCAAACGATGGCTATGTTATGCATGTTCAACCTAGATTTATGTTTCTAAATGTTGTTTTAGGTCACCCACACAAAGGGGACTCAAGATCTCGGATAACCAACCCAACAATATAACATGCAGCATTTCACTAATAAAAATTACCAACATTAACATAGTTGAAAATAAATATGAGCCATTTTCATATAATAAGAACTTCAAAATCTCCGTTGTTTTTACCTCCACCACACGGGTCTTGCCAAAATCCAAATCGAGCATATACGGTACACTTGGTACATATTTGTATTGTGGAATATCCCCTGTGCTAACATTTGTGGATGTAGGTAGTTTAGGATAGATGTATGTTAGGGTTTAATCTCCTTCAGGTATCATAGTTATCAAATGTAATATTTGTTAGATATTGATGTATTTAGGCGATTTGTAAATCCCCATCCCAAGATGTAATTAATCCCATGGATGAGGCGCATTTACTTTCCTACGTGTTTACTTTCTCGCACTTTATCTATCGCTTTCTGAATGCACGATAAATAACCAAAAACATAAGCAGAAAACAACTACATTAAATCAAAAAATCATAAGTGTGGTTTCAAAATGGGAATAATGTCAACTCAAATCACGATGAAGTAAGTAATTCATCATGGACCCGAATCTCTTAACTATGGTACCGCTTAGGCTTAACGGATCTAAGTTGTACCAAAATTTTCCTGGAAAAGCTGGTCCGGGTGGTAACTCTGAGTACCATAGGCTAGAGGTTCTGATCTCGAGTATATTAAACTTGTCACATGAACAAGTTTCTTTCTTCAAACTAAAATCCACATACCATTTTCCAATCAGAAAAAGCCCCACGCCCCATCTCACAAGGCTGGCGCCTCGTGGCTACCACGTGGGTTGAACATCGTCCACTCAAGTGGCGAATCTGCTAGGGATATCTTTTTTATAAACTTAAAATTTTAAAAGATTTTGGATGAGTATTGAAAAGTCATTAAATGAGTTAAATCCACGCTTACGTTATTTCGAACAAAAGCATATGCTTTAGATGGCTTAGCCTTTAAGATTAGGATTCCCTATTTTCCCGAGAAGCTTGTGAAAGTATCATTTGCAAACCCTTGGTGACCAAGGATGCTTAGAAAGTGGATCACTTGTTACCATACTGCATGTACCTCCCTCGTTCGCACCTATTTGGGGAGAGGCTTGGAGTGTATCGTAGTGCAACAAGAACCTTTTAAATCAACAACCCATGACCAAACTCATATAAGGGAACCATAGATACTTTCCGTAGGTTTACCAAAATAAATTGTATATCTTTTTACAAGTGCGTTCCTTAATACCTCACAGTATTAAGATGACCCAAGCTTAGATTTAGAAGCTTAACCCTTACTCAAATGGATATAAGGTCGGAGAAAGTGTGTTGCATGCTATGTGTTGTGTGTTTACCACTTTCCTTTTATCATACATCGTATGTAGCATCATGCTAACCACAATCTTTTATGTAGACATAATATGTGCACACTTGTTTATAATAAGATCATCATGCCCGCATAAACCCAAGGTCACACTGATATCACACACCTAGGTTTAGACATTATACTAAGACAGCGTCACCTATGATTAGGATCACAAATTCCCAAAGTATAGCGGTGCCCACATGGCACCCGAACCTTGGCCCATTTGGGGAAACAAACCCACTACACTAAGAGTAATATGGTATAATGCACTATATACCCAGACTCACACAATTGTGTGAAAGCCGAACAAAGCCACCACATGACATGAGAAAAAGCCACAATTGTGAACTCTCAAATACCCAGCCTTTTACCCCACGAGTATTATGGAAATCAACTTGTTTGTTCCAAGTGGATTGGAGAACACAAATCATAACCTAAGCCTATTACCACACGAGTATTTCAGCAATCAACCTATTTGTTCCAAATGGATTGGCAAACATATGTCATAAAACCAAGCCTATTACCAAAAGAGTATTACGGCAATCAACCTTTTTGTTCCAAATGGATTGGCAAACATAAGTCACACTTGAAATCCAAGCCTATTAAGCCTACTACCACACGGGTATTACGGTAATCGACCTGTTTGTTCCAAGTGGATTGACAAATACAACCATTAACATGACATGGATGTCACCTTAATCTCAAGCCCTCACCACATAGGTCGAGTCTTGTTATCATTTGAGTTACGTCTTTATTACTAATGACTAACCCTGTTTGTTTCAAATGGATTGACAAACATGAATTTTATCACATCACGGCATATTAACCCTTTGTGATGTAGCCATGTCATATGCATTTCGCACATCAATGTAAAGTATGTCAAACATGCATTTCATATCAGAAGAAGTTATCCAATTGTGGTTTGGATTTGGGTTTGGGTTCGAGAACTAGATCCAGAGCCTGCCTTACCGATATTTGGCGAGGCACGGCTTGCCAGAAGGCCTGGTGAACCTCACCAGACTCCCACATTAAAGGATATCCCAATTGATGTCCTAACATAATCCCACACGAGGAAAACTTACTTCAAAAGTCTTACCTTACAAAATCTTCAAGGGTATACACCTCATATCGGAATCATTCACCCACAAATAATTTTCGTATCACCACATGCCTTCAGATAGTGATGACCACACAGGTATCCGAAACTCCACCCTAATTGGGTAAAATAACCAAATCATTCATTAGATAGCTACATACGGTAGTTGTTTTCATTTCATTAGGGTATGTCACACTGCCTACCCGAAACAATTTTGACCATCTCATTCCATGAGACCTAGACATAGGATGAAACCTCAAACTTTTAACCTATTACCACACAATAACTTAGTCATCTCACGATGTCACACAAACATTGTACAAATCTCAAATCCAACCCCCATTGTTGGATTTTCATTTCCACATGTTTTCATCTTTATGACTAACCTTTTTATTTCAAATGGATTGACGTACATGTTATTTCATATCATGGCATGCTAACCCCTTGTGAATACAGCCATAACATTAAACATCTCATGCATTTCTCGCATCACGAGTCATGTCATGAATCTTACATGCACATTCTGTTTTTCTGCTTATGTATCTTAGCTTGGAAAAGGCCCACTCGTTGCCTGGTCTGTGTTTTTCTGATTGTGGCCAGTCTGGAGGGGGTTCCATACACTGACTCAAGTGAGAACTCGGTTTCAAACTCAGATTCGGTTCAATGCACATCTGTCATGGCTAATATACGAGGAGAAGGGGCGGGAGAGGATCACCCTGTCCTTACGGGATAAAATTCTCAGTAGTCGTCAGTGAGAGTCGAGATTGCAGCTGCCTTAAATGCCATTGCCAACAACGAATAGCAGCATCGCTCATTCGCCAACATGTCAGGAGGGCTCAAATTGTAGTGTCCAACAAGGAGGTCCCCTTAACAATGGCAATCCAACTAGATGGCCTGAGGTAGGGGGACCTCCCACCTCACACATGATGCCCTTACCTCCTATTTCCCATTACCAGTTCGGGGCAGGACAAAGTCATCTAATCCAACTAGCATTTGCACTAGGGCCTTTCTACCAATGAATGACCTAACAACCTATTCCCACTTGGAGTACATTGGTCACTTCATAGTTCCAGGCACCTCAACTTCCCCACTTTGCTACATAACCCCAAGGTCAATATGGCTCTCATCCAAGCGCAGTGAATGCCATCCTTCAACAACCAGGAATGGTGAAACTATGGTAACAGTTCTTAGCCACTCACGGTGGTCACCTAAGGAACACATACCCTCCACAACCGATAATCGGGGATGAAGACAGCTTACCCCCAAACTTCGCATTGCCGTAATTTGAAAAGTACTTAGGATCTAGCAACCCGCGCTTCACTTAACGCACTATTAGATGATGATGAGAGCATTGAGGATCAGCGATCGAATGATTGCTAAGCTCTTCATCATTACCTTAGGCCACCCAGTCAATGAATGGTATAGCCACCTTCTGCTAGACATAACTACCGATTGGAATAGCCTTGCTTAGGCTATGCTGGGGTATTATGGTTTCAACTCTCAGATGGAAACCACAATGCAACATTTGGAGGCTATAAGAAAAAGGCAGGGTGAAAGCTTCAAATCTTACTATACACATTGGATAGCCACACAGGTCAAGCTGCTGACTCGTTTGACCCTACCGGAGATGATAACAAAGCTATTGGATGGTGCACTACCATCATACAAGAATAAATTTGGATCTAATAGCTTCTCTAGCTATCAAGAAGTGTTTGAGAAGGCAGAGCGGATGGAGCACTTCGAATCCATAGACACCTATGGGGGGCACTAACCCGTGATGAATGATTATGTAATAATTTAACTTTCAGCTACTTAGCCTACGAGGCTTCTTTTGAATTATTTTTGAATAAATTGAACATTGTTTATTTGCTTGATATTTTATCAATGACATCACGCATTCTCATAAACATATACATAATGTTTTTAGCACATGTGACACATCATTTCATGAAATTAATTTGGGAATAAATGGATTCCCCATAATAAATTCAAATGATTTGACTCTTGAAATAAAGTGAGAGATAAATAAATGTACTTAGACAACGCGTGATAGCAATTGCCTCATAATACAAGGATGAAAGATCAATGGAAAGATCTCCAAACACGAAACGTCCACTGACTCAAACAAGAGAACGAAGCACGCAAAGATCAAAAGGATCATAGCTAGAATTCGACCAAGCAAGTTGGGAAAAAAAAACTAGCATAATGTAATAAAGAAGGAGTCGGATCGTTGAACACGTTAACAACTCCATCACCACCATTCATATGACCAAACAACCGGCGCAATGCCACAAAGAAGGAGTCAGATTGTTGAACATGTCAACAACTCCATCACATGGATCACCATCATTCGTGGGATAATCAAATAAGAGTCAATGATAAAGATAAAAAGGAGTCAGACAGTTGAACACATCAATAGTTCCTTCACAGGACTCGCTACTATTTGTGGGGAAATTATCACACCATCAAAGGAAACGCCGATGATCAAGACCCGTCATCACATACACCTCAAGCCAACAAAGAGACGCGAGCACCAACCAATCGGTCAGAAACGCTGAACGATACAACAACTGAAATCATAGACATGGACGGTGACTAATCTACCAAATCTACAAAGTCTTACACAATTGCTTTCATGCATAGGTGAAAGAAATAAATCGATAAGAAGCAGTACAAAAAAATAAATTTGTAATTAGCCTGTCAATTAACACTAGGTTAGTTGAGCAAAAATTAGGGCCTATTTTCAAAACAAAAAACCAATAGTTCGCTGAGTTGAAAACCCTAAAAGGGCGGCTCAGGAAAAACTTAGGACATTGAGAGAACAACATTGGTTAGAAAACCTGAAAAGACTAATTGATGAGTTCATCAATGAATTGTCATTTTTGCTGAATCTTTATGCATATGCTTATCTTGATTGCTTGCATGCCAATGGTATAATGTTGCAAGTAAACATCCAAAATTAAAATTAAAAAATAAAAGAAAAAAATAAAGAAAAATGTGTTTGCTGGATTGAAAACTTGAAAGGGTGGTCTAGGAAAAAATTAAGACAAGGTTCGATAGATTGAAAACCTGCAAGGGCGATCTATGCAAAATTTAGAACCATAGAAATATCAAATTCATCATCTCCTCCTCGGAACAGTACGAGGCATCATATACCTTCAACACTTCAGGCAAACGGCTTCCAAGCGATCATCGCCGATGCAACGTGGGATCAACTACTCATCCAGACTTTCCTCAAATCAGATCTAAGCTATGAACTCGAATCTGATTCAACGAACCCATGGTCGACACCTTGAGGGAGTTGTCCATGGAATCCCTAACAAGATAAGTCATAGGGGTAACCATTCACCAGTGCAAGAGAAGGCTCTTCACTGAATGAAGCCCACGACGCTTACAATAGATGAACATACATCATACGATAAAAATTATTCATGCATACATTACATTCACATTAAGTCATTTACAGGTAAAGACGATGCCAAACCGGGGCAACACTGTCCTGATAAACAAGAATCCCCACCTCTACATGAACCTGCAAACAAGGCAATGACCCACTCATGCCTAAAGTCAACGTTACAACGCCACAAAAGCCTCCTAAACAACGGAGTGGTTTTCAGGACACCCCCGAATTTCTTATTAAACTCATTTACATATTATGTTTTAATTTTTGATTGAAGGGGCAAAAATTTTTGCTTCGCATAAACTCAATCAAATAATTAAAACATTCACCATAAAATATATTAACATTATCTTTTCTCTGATTTGTTACAGGAAGAAAGTCAACATCCTATTAAGGAAATATAAAACACAACCGAAGAAGGAAATTGTTATCTTAATGGCTGAAGAATGAAACAGTCTTATTTATCAACCAAAGAATGAAACGGTTGCCAACCACTAAAGGGACGCCGTAGAAAGAAACGGTCAACTCGTCTACAAGGGGCACCAAGTACCTAAGGGATTCCGAAGAAGGAAACAGACAGCCTTATGAAGACACATCGCTAGAAAGGAAGGCCTATGTTATCACCAATTTGGAACAAGAAGTCACCAACCACACCAGTTAGGTATTCTCTATCCCTACGCTCTTTTTGTGTGATCATACTGGTTATACAACCAGCGACGATCACACGAGGGGCAACTGTGAGCACGGGATTTTGTACTAGCTCGCGCGTTCATGATGATGGCTTTTCGGGATATTTATCCTCGAATCACACGATTTTTGACCGTCCGATGATCTTCAAATGGGAGTCTTCCTCGTCTATGAATTTATAAAGACTTTAATTCAGAAATTAATTAAAAAATATAAAAAACACACAAAAAAATTTAAAAAAG
>CATIWQ010205718.1:0-11567 GCA_949673415.1 Euphorbia schlechtendalii | reverse complement strand
TGTCTATGTGTCATAATGTGTATTTTGTGTTGAGTTTTTATATTAATAAAGTTATATGCTTTTGAGTTAACTTTAAGAGTAGTTTCGGGGTTAACGAGATTGTGTATAATCAATGGATCTGTGATTATAACGCTGTTTAGTGAGCCAACATTTTTGGAATGGTAACTTGCTAAATATGGTTATGTGACAGCGACCCGTACTAAGCATAGTAATATTGTTATTCAGGTTTATATAATCGTCTTAATTCGTTTGCACTAGATTTAGAAAATTCATTTCATGTGTTGCTCTGTGGTGAATAATTGAATATCTGAGTGTCTAGAACTGAATAAGTTAAATTAATCTAGTGTACGTAATATCTTTGATGATTTTTCATGTTTTCTTTGCTATATTTGTTCGTAGGGAATATCTATATACTTTTTATCTTCTATAATCTTTCATACATTTGTCTATCCATCCATCATTCCAATCCTGCAAAATAAATTACATTATTTTCTTTTGTTCTGCTCCTCTTGTTGATCTTTAGAACTGATTCATTCCCAGTGGGATTGATATCTTTTAAAACTACATTGTAACAGTATGCTTGCAGTGGTCGCCATTTTTCTATTTTTATAAGCAGTACTGACAACACCTATTCGTATTTTGAACTTTTATCTTATCGGATAGAGTAGTGGGGAACAAGGTTTTTGACATTATTGCCAGAGATTGAAATTGCGATAAAGTTTTTGGCATTTTTTTTATAAAATATAAACCCTCAAAATTAGTAGAGTCAAAACCTTGCGAACAAGTTGCAAGGCGGAATTCAAAAACAAAAAATTAACCTAAGGATCTCCTAAGCATGCCATGATTGATATAACCTAAGTTAAAACGTTCCATAGATGCTTTTAGATTTATAAAACATATAAAAGAAACCTAACATCTAAAGATTAAAGCATTAATAGTTGATGCGTGCTTGATCTCTCTTTTGGTGTCGGCATTCCCTTTGAGCAATTTGGATAGCATAATATTCCAAACTAGGAGATCCTCTATGACTTGATCCACACAGATCTTCGCCGACCAAAACCTTGCTGAGGTAGAACTCGTCGATTGATAGCAGCTGTGAGACTACTTGTAAATCAACCAGAAAACCAAACTCAAAAGCTAACTTAAACTTAGAGCCTTCTAAAAGAACTCTTCAATTTGTTTGTTAAAACTCATGGAGGATCTCGCACAACAAAAGAAGAGGAGAGTAGAAATTAGAGAGAAAAGAATCTGTAAGCTTGGTGTGTGTGAATAATGAGAGGCTTTGAAGCCTATTTATAGGGGAAAAGGGGGAGTGATAGACTCCCCCTAAAACTCTACATGGGATGGGATAAATCCCATCCCATGTCTAGCGGGTCAACCGCGTGGGTTTAGGTACCCGCGGGTTGCCACAAGGTAAGCCCTAGCAGGCTTACTTTGTGCCACAAGCTGTAAGCCCAGCTTACAGGCTTGCGGCAGCGCTTGCAAGCTGCCCTCATGGCCAGTTTGCTCGCAGGCCCTACTTTGAACAACTCGTGGTCGATTTGGGGCCCACTCATACCCAGAAAAATCCCTTGCTCACTTTGTGCAACCTTTTTCCCCATTTTCTCATAATTCCTTTTAATTATTAATTTGGTTAAACCAATTAATAATTCTTCTCACTGATTTCACAACTTGTATTTTCAGTACAAACCCAATCCATAGGTTCTTTACATGGTCTGATAAAAAACCCAAAGTGTGTGACCTCATAGGATCCCAAAGTATAGATCCACTAGAGGTTTACCTAAACTTGGCTTCCTGTCCTGGAACCTTTAGGCTCAATGTTCCAGAACGTTATGGAACCTGATAGCTCTAGACGATCAAATGGGGTTTCTAGCAAAGGCGTGTGATCCCCCGATACTTGGAATGTCACGTGCCTATGACTTGATTTGGTTCTGTAGTAGTAATCAGTACAATCGCTCCTTCTATCAGGTTAAGTACCATCCAACTTATTAAGCTCGGATTAAGTGTCAGCTCATGTAATAGTTGTAGCTATCTTGGAATTAGACTTGTTCACGAAGAACACCACTCAGCTGTTTTGTATCTTGATCGATTAGAAACCCGTTCCATCAATTGTATACTCTGATCAGAGGTTTATGAAAGTGTCATTTTAACAAGGGGCCCTAAGGTACATCTCCATTATATTACTATATCAAGAGCGATAGATCCAATCTTGACTACACTGCTTACAACCATGTGATCATCTTTATACCCGTAATCACCCGTATCATCCTGATCGCCAGGGTATGAGTAAGTATGACCCAAAGTATAGCAACTCTTATATAAAGCAACTGGTATCTCAGGTCTGAGGATACTCGTACTACTATTTACAATAGACATGACACCAACACATAGATATAGTTATTTTTGAGTGTCTGTCTTATAGCGGTCTCCAATGTATTACCCGAATACATTCATGTGTTAACTCAAGGTACAACATTCAGCTCGTGAGATTGGCTGCTTGGAACTAATCAAAGGAGGAAACCTACACATGTTAGTCTATCAACTCCATTGATGTCCAGCCTCAATGAAACTACGACTAGGGATATTTAGACTATTCATAGTAACACTTATGTGCAGTTCTCACTCTACATAGCTCCCACTATGTCCTTACACTTTTACGCTATGAATTAGTCATGGACTTTGTTTCATCAATGCGCATATACATATTAAGACATATATGATACCAGCGAGATACAATAAATTGAAAGCATTGATAAGTAACAAAGATGCCTTGATTATTATTAATAATAATTTGAAACTATTTGTACATTATAGCTAATAAAGATATATCACCCTAATTGCCTCTAGGGCATACATCATGTCTAACAATCTCCCATTTGCACTAGAGCTAATTGGCCATGTGCTTCATACCATACTCGTTAACATGCTGATCATGCTTAACCTGAGTTAATGGTTTGGTTAGCCCATCTGCTAGATTCTGATCCGTCGGGAAGTATTCTAAACTTATATCCTTTCGGGCTACTATCTCCTGAATGAGATGGTATTTTCTAAGTACATGTTAATTTTTTTAGCGAGACAGTGGTTCCTTTGCCTGAGCAATAACCTCATTATTATTGCAATAGACCACTATCGGATTTACAATGTTGGACACCACACCGAGATCACCAATAAATCCCTTAAGCCAGAAAGCTTTATTAGCTGCTTCTGAAGCAGCTATTACTCAGATTTTGTGGTTGAATCAGAAGTCGTATCCTATTTGAAATTCTTCCAAACAACTACCCCTCCATTAAACATAAACACATAACCTAACTGGGACTTGTAATCATCCATATCAGATTGAAAACTCACGTCCGTGTAACCCTTTAAAGTGAGATCACCTTCTCCATATACGAAAAACATATCCTTAGTTCTGTGTAAGTACTTGAGGATAGTTTTAATGGCCATCCAGTGCTTCTCACCTAGGTCAGATTGAAATATACTCGTGACGCTCAGGGCATGTGAGACGTCAGGCCAAGTGCATACTGTAGCATACATGATGGACCCTACCGCTGAGGTAAAGGGTATTCCATTTATGTGTAGTCTCTCTTCTTGTGTTCTCGGACACTCAAATTTAGAAAGGTTAATCCCATGAGACATTGGGAGATAACCCTTTCTTGACTACTCAAGGTTAAATCTAGCCAAAACCTTATCTATGTATGTACTTTGTGAAAGACCTAGCAGCTTTTTTGATCTATCTTGGTAAATCTTAATACCAAGTATAAAAGCTGCTTCTCAAAGGTCTTTCATGGAGAAATTCTTTGACAACCATATCTTAACTGTTTGAAGAAAAGAAATATCATTTCCTATTAATAATATCTCATCGACATATAATACAAGGAAAATGATTGACTCCCACTAGCCTTATTATATACACAATGCTCATTAGCGTTCTATAAAAAATTGATTTCTCGGATTGTCTTATCGAACCAAATATTCCAACTCCTCGATGCTTGCTTAAGTTCATAAATGGACTTATGCAACTTGCATACCTTAGAGCCATCCTTGGATGCAAAACCCTCGGGTTGTGTCATAAACACATCCCTGTCCAGATTCCCATTAAGGAATGCTATCTTCACATCCATTTGCCAAATATCATAACCGTAATGAGCTACAATGGTAAGGAGTATGCTGATAGACTTTAGCATGGCCACAGGTGAAAAGGTTTCATCATAGGCAACGCCTTCTTTTTTACTATACCCTTTTTCAACGAGCCTTGCTCTATAGGTAACTATGTTACCGTCCATGTCGATTTTCTTCTTGAAAACCCACATTCACCCTATGGGCTTAATCCCACTTGGAGCATCAATCAAGTTCCAAAGTTGATTTTTGTACATGGAGTCCATCTCCAATCTCATGGCTGAAAGCCATTTATCAGATTCTGAGCCTTCCATTGCTTCCTTGTAAGTCTTGGGCTCATCATCTTCCATAAGGAAGAGATGTTTATCATCAATGATGAATAACCCGTATCGCTCGGGAGCAATTGGAGCCCGACCTGACCTACACAATGTCGATGTTATAATAGGCTATTATATGCTTCCACTATCTTGTGTAACAGGTGTAGGTATAATCAATTGACTGATTGTTTGATCTACTTGAGTGCCTAACTCAAGAATGCTCCCAATAGCTTTCGTAAGTATATGCTCCTTCTCGAGGAATTGAGCATTTCTGGAAACATGGACTTTTTGTTCCTTGGGATCATAAAAGGTATACCTTATAGTCTCCTTAGGGTGACCTACAAACAAACATCTATCAGACTTGGCAGCTAGTTTATTTGAACTTTTCCTTTTAACATATGCAGGACATCCCCAAACTCTCAAGTGAGAAAGAGTAGGTTTCTTACCATACCATAACTTGTATGTAGTTTGATCAACTGATTTAGAGGACACACTGTTTAGAATATAAACTGCGCTCTCAAGTGCATAACCCCAAAAGAATCTGTTGAGTTCTGCTTTGCTCATCATGGATCGAACCATATCGAGTAGGGCTCGATTTCTCCTTTCTGACACCTCTTTGTGTTGGGGTGTATAAGGAGGTGTCCACTGGGATAAAATACCATCATCCCTTAGATAATCTTGAAACTCCTTGCTTAAGTATTCACCTCCTCGATCAAATCAAAAGGTCTTGATACTTTTCCCAAGCTATTTTTCTACTTCAATTTTGAATTCTTTGAATGTATCAAAACTTTCAGATTTGTGCCTTATAAGGTACAAATAACCATATCGCAAGTAATCGTCGATAAATGTTATGAAGTAGAAAAAACCCTCATGTGTCTTAACACTCATTGGACCACATACATCGAAATGCATTATTTCCAAAGTACTAATGGCTTGCTGACCCTTTCCTTTGAAAGGTTTCTTAGTCATCTTCCCTTTTAAACAAGGTTCGCATGCACCATAGGATACCCATTCCATTGGGCCTAAGTTTCCACATTTGTGTAACTTAGTTAAACGAGTCTCATTTATGTGGCCTAAATGAAAATTCCATAAGTATGAGGATTTCTCATTATCTAATCTCGATTTTTTTAGAAATGTTCATATTTAGAATTTCATTTTTAGTATTTAGAACACATATGCCATCCATAGATATTCCACAAGCATAAAGAATATTATCACGCTGAATTTGACATTTATTATTAGAATATAAATTTTCAAATCCTTTTGTTGCAAGAAGTATGACAGAAATAATATTCTTACTGACAGCAGGAATATAATAGCAATTGTTCAAAACTAACAAAGGACACTAGGCAAACGAAGGCTATATTTCCCTACAGCTATTGCAGCAACCCGTGCTTCGTTTCTAACTCTTAGGTCCAAATACCTTTTTGCAAGCCTCCTACTATTCCGCAATCCCTGCATAGAAGTACAGATATGAGTACCACAACCAGTATCTAATACCCAAGTAGACTCATAGGGAACTTTAGAGAAACTCTCTATCATGAACATACCTGAAGTAGATGCCTAACTTAGCTTCTTCTTCACTTGTTTAGAAATCTGAACCTTACAATCCTTCTTCCAATGGGCGACCTTGCCACATCGGAAGCAGGCATTCGTAATTCCTTTATTTTTCTTCTTCTTACTGACTTTCTTCTTGGCACTCAAACCCTTTCCAATACTGGACCCACCCTTGGAAGGCTTGGTTTTCTTAACCAAAAGTAAAGCCTTGGGATCCTTTCGAATCTTAGGCTCTACGGTTTTCAACATGTTGACCAACTCGAGCAGCGTGGCATCGATCTTGTTCATTTAATAATTAGTCACAAATTGTGAATAAATATCAGTTAACAAAGCAAGAATCAGACCCCACACATAATTCGTGATGCATCACAAAACCTAGTTGTGTCAACTTCTCAATATAACCCAATAGTTTAAGAGCATGCTGCGGCGTTGAAGTGTCAGCCTGAATCTTCGTTTCGAATAAGAGTCTTGACGTATCATATCTCTCAGATCTAATTTGCTCTTAAAAGAGCTCACAAAGATGGATAATCATGGTGTCTAGATCCATGCTCTCATGCTGTTTCTGAAGCTCAGAATTCATTGTGGCCAGCATTATACATGCTGCTGTTTGATAAGTGTATAATTACACTTATTATCATTATATTTTTACTTATAAAATAATATGGTTTAGAGTCATTTTATACTTCATATAAAAGATTTCACGTGGTATTTAGTTATTTTTTATGCAAATGCAGAAACTAGGTGAATCTTGGAAGTGAAATGATAAAAAGTGGAATTCTATGTAAAAAGAGTGAAAAAGGTATAAAAAGATGCATGGACACAAGAATTTAGCCTAGGATAGAAGCTGTCGAAGATCGGTAAAGTTGCAAGATGAATTCTGAAGAAAAACACAATTCACGATCGTGACACCCATTTGCGATCACGACTTTTTTTACCATTAGTCACGATTGTGACATATAATTCGTGGTTGCGACTTGTGTCGGTTATTGGTCAACTCTTCTCAACTGCCAATCGCCGGATAAAAACGATCAACCACCACCAACCACCCTCATCTACCAAATGAAAAGACACCTTTTGGATGTCAACCAATCATGAAAAGGTGCCTTTCCATTGTCGATAAAGATAAGACTTTTAATCCAATCATAATGAAGTGTGCAACTCTTAGCCAATGGACACGACTCTTCATTTGGATAGATGCAACCCTTCGTACTCTATAAATAGTGTTCAAATCACACCAATTTCATGCATGGTGCATGGTATTAAGTAGACAGTTGTGTTGTATAGAAAAGCAGTGTATAAATAGAGAGTAGAAATTATCTAGATTTCGCTAAGTTTAAAGTGTTAGCGAGAAAAATGTTTAAGTGATTCGATACTTATTTTGATCATTAGATTTCTCCAAAAATTCGAGCAATTGTTGTATGAGTGTAATTGCAAAGCACTTATCAATAAAATTTTTCATTCTTCAACATTCATTTATTCGTTATTCACAAAGAATAACATCCTAGCGGAGGTTCTGTACAACTCGTGATCGGATTCAAAGTAGATGCAGGAATTACGGGGATTGACGACTCCCATTAAAGAGTGGATATGATTTGATCAACTTTAGCTTTCACTTGCATACCTTACAACTTTACTTTGTTTCATGCTTATACTTTATATTTCGAAGTTTATGATATGTCTATGTGTCATAACGAGTATTTCGTTTTGCGTCATTTATATTAATCAAGTTATATGCTTTCGAGTTAACTTTAAGAGTGATTCATGGTTAACAAGATTGTGTATAATAACTAGATTTGTGATTATAACGCCATTTAGTGAGCCAACATTTTTGGAGTGGTCACTTGCTAAATATGGCTATGTGAGAGTGATTTGTACTAAGCATAGTATTATGTTATCCAGGTTCTTACAAGTGTCATAATTCGTTTACCTAGATTTAGAAAAGTCATTTCATGTGTTACTCTATGGTGAATTATTGAATATTTGGGCGTCTAGAACCGTATTTATCAAAGATATCTAGTGTTTGAAATATTCTTGATAACTTTGCATGTTTTTCTTTACTATACTTGTTCTTAGGGAATATCTATATAATTTATATCTTTTCTAATCTATACACGCATCTATCTACCAATCCAACCCTCCAATATAAATTATCTTATTTTCTTTTGTTACGTAACTCTAGTTGGTCCTTAGAATCGAATTCCTTCCCTTTGGGATCTGTATCTTTTAAAACTACATCGAAACTGTATACTTGCAGTGGTCACCATTTTTCTATTTTGATATGCGATACTGACAACACATGTTCATATTTTGAACTATTATCTCATTGGTAGAGAAGTGGGAAATAAGGTTTTTGGCTTCGTTATACAATATAAGCCCTCAGAATTAGTAGAGTCAAACCCTTGCGATCAGTATTTGAAGATCCAATTTGTGCTTCTCCCATGCCTCATGTTCATTTGCATTGGTCTCAGCATCAGGCTCATCAGGGAGGGGCTTATCTAAAACATAAGTGATCCTTTCAGATATGAGGGCTATCCTTACCGCCCTCAACCAATTAGTAAAGTTTGAACCATATAATTTGTTGTCAATAATTGAGCGAAAGTTTATGTTTGGATTCATTGTTCAACCTAAATATAACATAGAATTTATTTAGACATTAGTATATGTACATGCATTTAATATAAGATCTTCAATTAAACACATAATTCCTACTATTGTCTCGACATTTAAATATCCCCTTCTATTCAAATTCAAGAAATTTGGTTGAACCAATTTTCCTTAGTAGGTAGCATCCATAGTAACTGATCATGACCCCCACTATCGCAGGTCAAGCCATAATAAGATAACCATGGTTAGAACCCATCCATTTGCATTTCTTGCAATTGCTAATCCATTCGAGTTCTCTTTCTCGAGATGTGCATACACAATTGTACGACCTCCAATGTGTCTGCAATTCGGCATTAGCTCCAATAATATGGATAACTAACCCTCCTTGGTTAAGGCATTAACCCTATCTAATCTCATGAATAAACACATGTTAAAGGAAGGCATGTTGTACATGTTTTTACATTCATTAATAAGGTTCGTATCACGACTTATGATGGGAAGACATTTTACTGCCTTAATATTGTTGTAGGGATTTCATTGGTGCCACTAGTCTCACCCTAGTCTATATCTTATATGATGGATATGATTATGAAATAATAATTTCTGGCTATCAAGAATTATTAACTCTAAGGGAACATGCTCTGACTGGTATATCATAATAAATCCATTATACCTAGACTCCACATAACATGCAAAACAAACAAGGTTAATGTTTAAGTTCTTGCACCTATGTCTACAAGTTTTAATTAACAATTTAAACCACGTTTGTAAAACCATATGCGGAATCCAATTCCCATACTAGATATCGACTAAGTCATAAAAATCCCTTGGGTACTCATGAATCTAATACTGATGGTGACTTCCAGGCTTAAAGTGAATGAGAAGCCCTATCCATTCATTACCAAAATCACCACATGCACTTTGATTCGTTATACCACGGATAATTATGATTTAAAGATTTCATTCTATAATTAAGTGAAGTACGGGACTACCCTTAATTAAAGCATTTACCCGTGTGGTAAAACATTGCTAATTTTATATGATAATCACCTAGACGAAGTTTGAGCAAAACCTTAATCTAGTTATCACATCATTTTCTATAACAGGAATAGAATCCTAAGTCATGCATAGCATACTTTAATCAATTCACGGAAAATCAAATTTTAACATATTATAATCAATCATGCATAGCATAAGGCAGGCTCTGATACCACTATTGGTTAATCAAGACAGTAGTTGAACATGCAAATATTGCAAGGCAGAATTTCAAAACTTAAAATTAACCTAAGGATCTCTTAAGCATGACATGATTGATATAACCTAAGTTAAAATGTTGTATAAATGCTTTTAGGTTTATAAAACATATAAAAGAAATCTAGCATCTAAAGATTAAAGCATTACCAATTGATGCATGCTTGATCTCTCTTTTGGTAGCGGTGTTCCCTT
Organism: Euphorbia schlechtendalii; assembly: GCA_949673415.1. NCBI lineage: Eukaryota > Viridiplantae > Streptophyta > Magnoliopsida > Malpighiales > Euphorbiaceae > Euphorbia > Euphorbia schlechtendalii. Next base: position 1,527 of record CATIWQ010205718.1, on the reverse strand, counting down.
TGAGTAATTCTGATGGCACAAGCTTCCAAACTAGGAGAGCCTTTATGGCTTGATCCACATGGATTTTCACCAACAAAAATCTCGAAGAGGTAGAACCCGTCAATTGACAGCAGCTTCTAGACTACTTGAAAATTAAACTGCAAACCGACCTTGAAAGCTCACTTAAAACTTATAACCTTCCAAAAGAACTATTTAATTTGTTTGGAGAAACTCATGGAATATTTCTCACAACAAAAGAAGAGGAGAGTAGAAATCAGAGAGAAAATTAGCTCTAAGCTTTATCTAGTGTGTGAATTATGAAAGGCTTGAAGGCTATTTATAGAGAAAAATGGGGGAGTGTTAGACTCCCCCTTTAATTCTTCATGGGATGGGATAAATCCAATCCCATGCTTAGCGGGTCAGCCGTACTGGTCGGGTGACCCGTGAGTCTCTTAAGGGAAGCCTTAGCAGGCTTCCCTTATTAGCAGCAAGCCCAAGCTTGTGGCCCCATACCAAGCGGGCTTTCAACTACAAGCCCACGTAAGCGCTACCATGGGCAAGGCTTGCGTGCTAGTGGTCCACGAGCTTTTCAGGTCCTGGGGCAGCCATGCTGGCCCCACCTTGAACAACATGTGCTCTTTTCAGGGCCCACTCACAACGAGAAAAATCCCTTGCTCACTCTAACTATTTTTTCCCTATCTTTTCATTATTACTTTTAATTATTAATTCAATTAAACCAATTAATAATTCTTCTCACTAATTTCACAACTTGTATTTTCAGTATAGACCCAGTCCATAAGTTTTATACATGGTCCGATAAAAAGTCAAAGTGTGTGACATCATAGGATCCCAAAGTATAGAGCCTCTAGAGGTTAACTTAAACTTGGATTCCCGTCCAGGAACCTATAGGCTCAGTATTCTAGACCGTTATGGAACCCCATAGCTCTAGACGATTAAATGAGCTTTTTAGCAAAGGCGTATGATACTCCGATACTTGGAATGTCCATGCTTGTGACTTAATCCGGTTCTGCCGTAGTAACCAATACAATACTCTCCTTTGATCAGGTTAGGTACCATCCAGTTTATTAAGCTCGGATTAAGTGTTAGCTCGTAGCTATCCTAGAATTAGACTTGTTCATAAAGAACACCACTCAACTATTTTGTATATTGATTGACTAGAAACATGTTCTATCAATTACATAATCTGATTAGAGGTTTATGAGTGTGTCACTTCAATAAGGGGCCCTAAGTACATCTCCATTATATTACTATATCCGGAGCGATGGATCCCATCTTGACTACACAGCTTACCAACATGTGATCATCGCTATACCCGTAATCACCCATATTAGCCTGATCGCTAGGGTATGAATAAGTATGACCCAATGTATAGCGATTCTTACATATGGTAACCAATATCTCAGGTTTGAGGATACTTGTACTAGTACTGCAATAAGACATGACACCAACACATAGATATAGTTATTTCTGAGTTTCCATCTTATAGCGATCTTCAATGTATTATCTGAATACATTCTTGTGTTAACT
>CATIWQ010205678.1:0-52977 GCA_949673415.1 Euphorbia schlechtendalii | reverse complement strand
GAGTCGAGACCGAATTCAAAGTAGACGCAGGAATTGCAGGAATTGACAATCCCATTAAAGAGTGGATACTATTTGATCAACTTTAGCTTTCACCTGCATACCTTACAACTTTACTTTGTTTTCTACTTATACTTTCTAATTCGAAGTTTATGATATGTCTATGTGTCATAACGAGTATTTCGTCTTGCATCACTTATATTAATAAAGTTATATGCTTTTGAGTTGACTTTAAGAGTAGTTTTGGGGTTAACAAGATTGTGTATAATCACTGGATCTATGATTATAATGCTTTTTAGTGAGCCAACATTTTTGGAGTGGTAACTTGCTAAATATGGCTATGTGAGAGCAACCCGTACTAAGCATAGTATTATTATTGTCCAGGTTTTTATAAGTGTCATAATTCGTTTATCCTAGATTTAGAAAAGTCATTTAATATGTTGCTCTGCGGTGAATTATAGAATATTTGGGTGTCTAGGACCGTGTTTGTTAAAGTTATCTATTGTATGAAATATTCTTGATGATTTTGCATGTTTTTCTCTACTATACTTGTTCCTAGGGAATATCTATATAGTTTACATCTTCTCTGATCTGTTCTTGATAACTTTGCATATTTTACTCTACTATACTTGTTCTTAGGGAATATCTATATGTTTTGCATCTAATTTGTTCATGCATCTGTCTATTCATCAGTCTACCATTCAAAACCCTTAACTTATTTTACTTTCTTTTGTTCCGTAACTCTACTTGATCCTTAGAACCGAATTCCTTCCCTGTGGGATCGATATCTTTTAAAACTACATCATAACTATATACTTGTAGTTATCATCATTTTTCTATTTGATAAGCGGTACTGACAACACCTGTTCATATTTAGAACTTTTATATTATCAGTAAAAAAGTGGTGAAAAAGTTTTTGGAGCCATTGCCGGGGATAAGCCTTTCGGAACTAGTATAGCCAAAATCTTGCGTACAAGGGTCCACTTGTTCATCTCCTAAGAAAATTTGAGGTTTAGTTTATCTTTTAAGCAAAGCTATGAGGTTTAGAGATCATTCAAGCAAACTTGAGGTTTGGAGATTACTTAGGAAATGTTTGAGGTTTAGACTTTAATGGAGAGTCTACAACATCTTTATCACTCATTTGACGGTTACTACACCTTCTAAAACATCTACTTTGGCAAGGAATAGATCCATTCCAAAGATTTTCATTAAATCCCCAACCAACAACCAAATCCCAAAAAAAAGAAACAAGGAGAGCTTCCTGGAGGACTTCAAGGACCTTAAAGAAATTGGATTCATGACTACAGGGTGCCTCTGAGTTCCTAGAGTTTGTGCTTACATTATATGCTTTCCTTTTTGAAGTTTCATTTTCTTTTCTATTATTTTCATTTTTGCACACAAAAATATTTTCTAGGAATTTTAGTATGATTTTAAATCCTTTTTAGTATTTTGTTTACATAAACATATTCTAAAAATCTTGAGCTTTTTGGAATGATAAAGATAATCTAAATCGGTTAAGTATAGAAAAAGTTATGATCGTCTGAAGTTTTAGATTTCATCTTGCTATTTTTGCTATTCTGTGTGTTTTCTGTAGGTTTGGAATTTTGATGTAATTAAAAACATGACCCCATGTCATTAATGACATGGCCTTGGCAAAATCCAATTTCGCTTCATTTGCTCCGTTTCAAATCGTTTAGGCCCGGAATCACCCATTGAGACCCTTTTGAGTTTAGAAATGCATCATTGCGGGTACCAAGCTTCTAAATTATAATTATTTAGGAGTTATATATAATTTATTAATGTATTAATATGTTGATTAAGGTTTTGAGTAGCAACAGAAGCGCTTTGGGCGATCCATATCTATATGGCCCTTCACAAGGACGTTGGTAACTATATGGATGACATCATTTCCGTTGTTAACCCAAACAATGGCTATGTTATGCATGTTTGGCCTAGATTTATGTTTCTAAATATTGTTTTAGGTTACCCCCATGAATGGAACTCAAGTTCCCGGATAATCGACCCAGCAATATAACATTTGGCATTTTCACTAAGAAAAATGACCAACATATTTGAAAATAAAAATGAACCATTTTTTATATAATATATAAGAACTTTAAAATCTCCATTATTTTTACCTCAACCTCACGAGTCTTGCAAAAATCCAAATCAATCATATATGGTACCCTTGGTACATATCTGTATTGTGGAATATCCCATGTGCTAACCTTTGTGGATGTAGATAGTTTAAGATAGATGTATGTTAGGGTTTAATTTCCTTCGGGTATCATATTTATCAAATGTAACATTTATTAGACATTGATGTATATAGGTGATTTGAAAAATCCCCCATCCCAAGATGTAATTAATCCGGTAGATTAGGCGCATTTACTTTCCTACATGTTTACTTTCTCGCACTTTATTTACCGCTTTCTGCATGCATGCTAAATAACCAAAAACATAAGCCAAAAACATCTAGATTGAATCAAAATATCATAAGTGTGGTTTCCAAATGGGAATAATGTTAACTCAAATAACGACAAACTAACTAACTCATCTCGGACCCGAATCTCTGAACTATGACATCACTTAGGCTTAATAGATCCAAGCTGTACCAAATTTTCCGGGAAGAGCTAATCCGGGTGGCGACTCTGAGTACAATAGGCTAGAGTTTCTAATCTCGAGTCTATTAAACTTATCACATGAACTAATTCTTTTCTTTAAATTAAAAAATAATCTTTTTCCAATCGGGAAAACCCCCACTCCCCATCTCAAGGGGCCGCCGCCTCACGGTGACCACGCAGGTTGAACGTCATCCGCTCATAGTTGCCTTCTAGGTATTTTGTCCCTAGTTGTCGAGATTGAGTTACAGGTTTTTAGTGTCCAGTTGCCTTCCAAGAGAGGTTGAGTTGCCTTCTAGGATTTTTATGCCTAGTTGACGAGGTTGACTTCCAGGTTTTCAATGCCTAGTTGCCTTCCAAGAGAGTTTGAGCCACATACTAGGTATTTAATGCCTAGTTCACGAGGTTGACTTCCATGTTTTTAGTGCCTAGTTGCCTTCCAAGAGAGGTTGAGTTGGTCTTGAAAACCTGAGATGCAACAAAGTTGTTTTGAAGTTAATAGTGGCGATAAGAGCGTTTTAACTCCTTAATTGATATTTGTGAAACAAAATATTTTACCCTTTCAATCAAGAGTTAAAATGAATAGAGAATTGATTAAGTTTAAGAAATTTGGCATGTTCCAAAAATTTTGCAGAGGCGCATTTGAGATTGTTGATTTTGCCCCTTACGAGGATTTAGCTTTGCTTGCTAGGGAGATATCGGTTCTTTGGAGTTGTGATTTCTTAGTAGGAAAAAAATTAGGAAGTGATATTTAGTAAATGAATGGGTATGTGTTGATTGGTAAAGAGAATGAGGGTATAACGACAGTTTTTCATTTTACTGATCGGTGCGAGATATCGCTTGAAAATAGGGTCCGATGATGGTTTGGTGGGGGACGCAAACATAGATTGGCCCAAAATGCCTTGACAACAGAGTAGTTGAAAAATGAGAGGAAAATGATGAGAAATTGGTCGATTTTATATTATCAAGCGGGCTTAAGAATACTGCCCGAAAAGAGGGGCCGAGTGGGCTAAGTAGGGGGGTGGAAAAGTAGATTGGCCCAAAATGCCTTGACGATAGAGTAGTTGAAAAATGAGGAGAAAATGTGGAAGTTGGAAGTAAAAAAGTGGTACAAATTAACCTTTGGGGTTCCTTTAGAATTCTCTATATAAATGAATGAAAATTTAAAATTAATTTTACTTTTTCACTTTTCTAGAGCTCATCTCTCTAGATTTCATCTCTCTAGATTTCGACGATGCTGAACAAACTTCACGATCGTCATCCTTGTACTATGAGCATTGGAGATTGTGATGTGAGACCTGACGGTGCACGAACCTACTCAGTGTCACAGGCGTTCAAGCTTCAACCTACTAATCTCTTTATGGATTATGTCCTCGACTCACCGATTTCTTTGGTTACCGCTCTAAAGAGGCATGATTCTCATCTCCAGGTATTCTTAAAACTTGTTAATTACATCCGAATTTATTTTAATCGAACCGGTTGTGTGAATTCTTGGATGATTTAAAATTTAAATTTAAATTTGGAAAAAAATGTCATGAAACTAAAAAAAATTTCGAAAATTTGTGGGGACTGGTAGAAAAAAATGAAAATACGCCTATGACATGTAAACCCGAAACAGGGACTTTTTTGGTTCCCATTTCGGGGCTGGTCTGGTACTAGGCCGGTCCCAGTGTATCAACTGGGTCGGTTCTAGCCATTTAGGTCAGTTCTGACCCAGCCCAACACCGATGTGGACAACGCATCTGTTCATCGGTTGGGACCGGTTGATCGGTACCAGCCTAAATTGGACCGATTCCGGATAACCAAACTGGTCCCGATTGTTTTGCCAACCAGGTACCGAAATGAGATCAAATTGAAATTTTTTGATTTTTGACTTAAAAAAAACCCAATTTCAACATAGAGCTAGGGTTAAGACACATTATTTTGATAGATTTTTAATTGATTATATTAAATTAACTAAACAAAGAATTTTAATTAATCATTTGATGTTAAATTAACAAAACAATAAATTTTAATTAGCTATTTAACGTTAAATTGACTAAACAATAAATTTAAAGTTAGTTCAAATTAGACTTAGCTGAGATATATGTCTAAATAAATTATATAAATGCATGGGTTAGTTTTGTTTATTTTACACTTCGCACAATACCATGAGATTAAATGTAATTATACGAATGAATGCAAAAAAACTTATCATGATTTAGCGCGAATTTCGTAGCCCTTGACATATGAGGGCATCGGTGCTGTGAGCTAGAGCAAGGAGTGGTGGAGGCAGATCCTCGATGATTCCATTGCTAGGAAAGATTATAGGTTAGTGGCTTCGATAGATGTCACTGGTTTTACGCCATTGATTCGTGCTCTCCCTTCAACTCCGAAGGAATTGAGCCACATTATCCTCGACGCACTTATTGAGAGGTGGAGAGATACCACCCACACCTTTCACTTACCTGTTAGAGAGCTCACGATTACTTCCTCTAATATCTTGGCTATGATTGGGCTTAGGTGGTCGGGGCAGACCCTATGCTTCGATACTATTATGGATCGATTTCCCCATTCTCGATTTATTGCTGACAGACTAGAGAGACTAATTGACTTTCAACCGACACCACATTCTTGGGTGTATATAAGCGATGTCATAGCCCGGTGGGGGAGACCCGATGAGATATATGATGAGGAGGTGCCTCAATTCGTTCGATCCTTCATTGTTATAATCCTCTATACCATTTTCCTTCTAGTATGCACTAGTTAGCTGAAATACATCATCGTGCCATTATTAGAGGATATAGATTCCATCTTAGGATGGAATTAGTGCCAGGCTATCCAGGGCTAGATCTACTACGAACTTGATTTTTGTGCCCAATGCCCTATGAAGGAGCTGAAGGCAGGACATTTGTGGATCCTGGTTAGTCTTCGGACTCTTTTACATTTCATTGCTTCAACATTTCCCCTATACTAATATTATGAATTTACAACTATGGACATTTGAGTATTGTGTTATTCCCCCGCCGCAGGTGTGAGCAAGGGATTTTGTACCAGCTTGCGCGTTCAATGAAGATGGTTTTCAGGATTTTTATCCTCGAATCACACAATTTTTTATTTTTCGAAAATCTCCGAATGGGAATGGTCCTCATCGCCAATTTATTTTAAGGACTTACATTATTTTTTTAAGACTTAAAAAATAGGTTTTGGTAAGAATTAATTTATTTATATTTTTATAAAATTAAAAATTAAAAAAATATATATAAAAAACAAATCAGGAATCGCTCGTCGGAATCCGGCAAGCCTCAACCCAGAATCTGGCGAGGCTCTGATAAGTGTATGATTATACTTATTATCATGACATTTTCAATCATAAAATGATATGGTTTTGTTTCATTTTATACTTCATATAAAAGATTTCACATGGTATGTAGTTGTTTTTGATGCAAATGCATAAACTAGGTAAATCATGGGATTAAAATAATCAAAAGTGGAATTCTATGGAAAAAGAGTGAAAAAGGTGTACAAAAATGCGTGGAACACAAGGATTTGGCTTAGGATCGAAGTTGTTAAATATTGGCAAAGTTGTAAAGAAGAATCATGAAGAAACAGCATTTCACGATCATGACACCTATTCACGGTCACGACTTGTCACTCTTCATAAATAGAAAACATCCAACCAATGTTCACGATCGCGACATGTGATTCGCTATCATGGCTTGTGACGGTTAATGGTTATCTCTTTTCAACTACCAACTGCCAGATAATAATGATCAACCGCCATCAACAACCAACCGAAAACAAACCCTTTAGAAGTCAAAAATTCATGAAAAGGTGCCTTTCAATTGTGGATGAGGATGAATCTTTGCATCCAATCAAAATGAAATGATGCAACTCTTTGCCAATGGACAAAGCTCTTCGTTTTGATAGACGCAACCCTTGATACTCTATAAATAGGGTTCAACTTCAACCATTTTCGCAGGAAGAAATTTGGATTGATAGTGTGATACATGTTTGACGTGTATGTATAAATAAAAAGTAGAAATTATATAGATTTCGCTAGTTCAAAGTCTTAGCGAGAAAAATGTTTAAGTGATTAGATTCCTATTTCGATCACTATATTTCTACACAAATACGAGCATTTGTTGTATGAGTGTAATTGCAAAGCACTTATCAATAAAAGTTTTCATTCTTCAACATTCTTTTATTCAAGATTCACAAAGAATAGCATCCTAGTAGAGGTTCTGTATGAGTCGAGACCGAATTCAAAGTAGAAGCAGGAATTGTGGGAATTGATGATTCCCATTAAAGAGTGGATACAGTTTGATCAACTTTAGCTTTCACTTGCATACCTTACAACTTTACTTTGTTTTCTGCTTTTACTTTGTATTTCGATGTTTATGATATGTCTATGTGTTATAACATGTAATTTGTTTTGCATCATTTGTATTAATCACGTTATATGCTTTAGAGTTAACTTTAAGAGTGATTTGAGGGTTAACAAGATTTTGTATAATCACTGGATCTATGATTATAACGTTGTTTAGTGAGCTAACATTTTTGGAATGGTAATTTGCTAAATATGGCTATGTGAGAGTGACCCGTAATATAGTTATCCTGGTTCTTATAAGTGTCATAATTCGTTTACCCTAGACTTAGAAAAGTCATCTCATGTGTTGCTCTACGGTAAATTATTGAATATTAGAGCGTCTAGAACCTTATTTGTTGAAGTTATCAGTGTACGAAATACTCTCGATGATTTTGCATGTTTTTCTCTGCTAAACTTATTCTCAGGGAATATCTTTATATTTTATATCTTTTCTAGTCTTTTCATACAGCTATTCATTCATCCGTTTATCATCCAAATCCCTCCAATAAAAATTCACTATTTTGATTTACCCCGTAACTCTAGTTGGTCTTTAGAACCGAATTCCTTCCTTGTGGAATTGATATCTTTTAAAACTACATCAAAACTATATACTTACAGTGGTCACCATTTTTCTATTTGATAAGCGGTATTGACAACACCTATTCAGATTTTCAACTTTTTATCTTATTAATAGAAAAGTGGGGAACAAGTTTTTGGCGCTGTTGCCGGGGATAAGCCTTTCAGAACGAGTATACTTACCACTATACTACAATGACAAGCTAGGGAAGGCAAGTGCGTTCTAGAGATTAAATTGCTGGAGACTACTGTACATTTTTATTTTTCTTTTATTTTATTTATATATTTGTTTGTTTGTTATTTTATTTTGTTTTGAGTCAAAATGTTTGCTAACATGCATTAGGATAAGTTTTGTGGAGATTACATGATTGATAACCTAATTGATACATGCGTAGATGAAATTTTTCATGTTACATCTCATGAAGAGTCAACATCTGAATCTCTTGAAAATGTAGAATATTCCTCTAAAATCAAAAAATTAGTTAGAGAGGATGATCCTACACCACCTTCTATAGATAAACCACCCTTAGTAGAATTGAAGCAATTGCCTAGTCATTTGAAGTATTCATTTTTAGGAAGCAACAATACCCTACCAATTATCATTTCTAGTAAGTTATCTATTCTACAAGAAGAAGCATTATTGGAAACAATAAAGGGTGGAATTAGGAGTATTGGTTGGCAAATTTCCAATATTAGAGGGATTAGCCCTAAAATAGTAATGCATTCCATAAATTTGGAAAATGATAGTAAACCTAAGATAGAAGGGCAAAGAAGATTAAATCCTCACATGAACGAAGTTGTTAACACGGAAATTATTAAGTTGCTAGATGCAGGAAATATCTATCCAATTTCAGATAGTGAGTGGGTTAGCCTTGTTCAATGTGTTCCGAAAAAGGGAGGTTTTATTGTAGTTCAGAATGAAAAGGGTAAATTAGATCCTACTAGGACAACAACTGGATGGAGAGTTTGCATAGATTACAGAAAATTAAATGCAGCCACTAGGAAAGAACATTTCCCTAAACCATTTATAAATAAAATGTTAGAAAGGATATTAGGTCATGCATTTTACTATTTTCTTGATGGATTCTCTGGATACTTTCAAATTCATATTAAGCCAGATGACCAAGACAAAACCACTTTTACATGTCCATTTGGTACATTTACTTATAGAAGAAGGCCTTTTGGGTTATGCAATGCTCCTACTACTTTTTAAAGGTGTGTTTTTGCTATTTTTAGTAAGTGTGTTGAGGATATTTTGGATGTTTTCGTGGATGATTTCTCTGTATATGGAGATTCTTTTAAAAAATGGCTAGAAAATTTGGATAAAGTACTTGCTAGATGTGAAGAAACTAATTTGGTATTCAATTGGGAGAAATGTCATTTTATGGTTAATGAAGGTATAGTTTTAGGTCATAAGATAGATAAGAAGGGAATTCATGTAGATATAATGAAAACCAAGAACATTGAGAAATTACCTCCTCCCATAAATGTTAAGGGAATAAGATCATTTCTAGGCCATGCTGGATTTTACAGAAGGTTTATTAAGGATTTTTCAGTTATGGATAGACCTTTAACTAATTTATTAGTTAAAGATGTGAAGTTTAATTTCTTTGATGACTGTTTAAAAGCCTTCGACAATTTAAAATAAGCATTAGTTTCAACACCCATAATTGTTAAACCAAATTGGTCTCTGCCATTTGAATTGATGTGTGATGCTAGTGATGTTGTTGTTGGTTATGTATTCGGTCAAAGGCATGAAAAGAATTTGCATGCAATTTATTATGCGAGTCACACTTTGTCTTCTTCATAATTCAATTACACCACCATGGAAAAAGAGATGTTAGCAGTCATATATGCATGTGATAAGTTTAGATCATATTTGATTGGGTCTAAAGTAATAGTTTATACAGATCATGCTGCTTGGAGATATTTGTTTGCTAAGAAAGATGCCAAACCTAAATTAATTAGGTGGATCCTTCTATTACTAGAATTTGACTTGGAAATAAGGGATAGAAAGGGAAGTGAGAATACCATAGATGATCACTTATCTGGTTTAGAAGATGATAAGGGACCTATAGGTGAAACTGGGATTATTAATGAACTCTTTCCAGATGAAAATCTTATGTCTGTTAAACATGTTGTTAGTCTATGGCATGTTAACTTTGCAAATTATTTGGCTACGCATACTTTACCCTCTGATTTAGATTCTAATGGTAAGAAGAAATTTCTTAAGGATATTAGATCATTTATGTGGGATGATCCTTATCTGTTTAAGGTATGTGCTGATGGTATTATTCGAAGATGTATATATGATAATAACTTTACTTCAGTGTTAAGTCATTGCCATGATAGCACATATGGAGGACATTTAAGACCAGCAAAAACCACTGCTAAAGTTCTAGAAAGTGGGTTTTATTGGACAACATTGTTCAAGGATGCTAGAGATTTTGTTCAGAATTGTGATAATTGTTAGAGAATAGGAAATATAAGTCGAAGAGACAAAATGCCATTAAAAAACATCTTAGAAGTGGAACTTTTTGATGTTTGGGGTATAGATTTCATGGGACCATTTCCAACCTCTAATGGTAATAATTACATTCTTGTTGTAGTTGATTATGTTTCAAAATGGGTTGAAGCTAGCGCATATAGTAAGAATGATGCTAGAGTAGTTGCTAAGTTTCTTAAGCAATTATTTAGTAGATTTGGAGTTCCTAGGACCATAATTAGCGATGGAATTTCTCATTTCATCAATAAGACTCCATATCACCCTTAGACTAGTGGTCAAGTAGAAATCTCTAATCAAGAAATTAAGTGGATTCTTTAAAAGATTGTCTCGAATTCTAGGAAAGATTGGTCTACTAAGTTAAATGAGACATTATGGGCTTACAGAATAGCTTTTAAGACACCTATTGGTATAACACCCTATAAGTTGGTTTACGAAAAGGCTTGTCATTTACCGGTAGGCTTTATGGGCTTTGAAGAATTTGAATATTGATTTACACAAAGCCGGTGAAAAAAGAAAGTTTGATTTAAATGCGTTAGAAGAACTGCATTTATCATCATATGAAAATGAAAAGATCTATAGAGAGAAGACAAAATGAGAGCACGATGCAAAACTACGGGGAAAAGAAGTTTAAGGTATAGTGTTTTATTATATAATTCCAGGCTTTGCTTATTCCCTGGAAAAATCAAATCTCGTTGGAAGGGACCCTATGAAGTTATTCAAGTGTTTGACAATGGAGCATTGGAATTGAAAGCCGAAAATGGAGAAATATTTCGAGCCAATGACTAATGATGCAAACCGTATCTCGAAAATAAATTTGAACAACAATACTTTGATGTTAATTGCTATCTTCACCATAATTCATGACCATTACTATAGATCGCGCCTGTGACATTTTGCAGTAAAACTTTCTATTTCTATCATGAGAAAGTCATGATCGTGACAAGCCTTCATGATCGTGACACAGGTAGAATATAACCGTTACAGATCACAAATTAACATGAGACATATGGCTGAAACTACCATTAACGGCTAGTTTGAAGGATAAATGGCTATAATGACTATTGTGGCCAATTAGATGCCTTTTGGAACTCCATAAATAGGTCTAGGTTGAACCCTTAGCCACCACAACTTCTACAAAGCTTATAAAAGTTCTGAATTCATCTCTATTCTTCTACATTAAAAAACCTTTTTCAACCTCTACTTCAAAACACCAAAATGCCTCGTGTTAAGGTACCCGCACATAGAAGAGAAGTCCTGAATTACCAACAAAAGTATGATTGTCCTTTTCTGATTTGATGACGTGAAGAAGGGAAGAGATTCCAAGTTCTAAATAAATTGGAAATCAAAGGTATGATTTTTCTTGATTTGGTTTTCTTGGAGACTCTAGGACTCCATGAACAAATGAGGATGTATCTTACTGATTTGGGTTTAAGCCAATTTGTGGGGATACGATTTCGACAAAATTATGATTGGATTTTAGAATGTCTAGTGACATTCGATTTTGAAGACAAAAGGAAAAGGGTGATTCAATTTCACAACCAAGGAAGGCATTACACCGTCACAAGAGAGATGATGAATGCTTGGTTTAGGTTTGAAATTGAAAATTCATCAAGCATGATGGATTCTTTTCAACCAAATTGAGTTTAGGCAGATTTAATGGGTAAGAGAGTCTTCGACCCTAAAATTTTTCCTAATAAACTGATTAAGGATGAGTGCATTCTTGTTCTCCACAAATACCTTTCCACTTTGGTATTTATTCGAGTAGAGAATACCAAAGTCCAAAAGAAAGATTTGTTTGTTCTTTCTTGGGACATGGATATTATTTGGGACATGATGAAGAAGAATTCTACAAATATGAGAAACAAGATTGGGGCAGTCGAAATTATTACCGCTATCATCTTAGCGAACTCCCCTGTGGACAACAACCAGGTGAGTACTTTCGTTATATGGATGGGAATTACTAAAAGAATACCTGACTTCTTCAAGAGAATGATGGTGTATATTCTTTCTACTCCTACTCCAACTGCACCAAGAAGTTAATCTCTACTCATGAAGATTCTTCTATTGGACCATCTAATCCTACCTCTAGACATCGTCATGGAAAGGCTCTAATGATTGAAGAAGAAGATGGAGAAGAAGCTTTGGAAGATTGGAAGGTGAGCATGCAATAAAATTTAGACAATTGGCAAGCGAAACTTAGAGTAATGAAGGACATCAAGATTTTAAAGAAAAGTAATAAATCGATGCTTCAAAAATTATTATCTTTCTTTAGAAAACAAAATTGTCAATTTACTCCTAGTCCCCTGGATACTCCTTCTCAATAGATCGGGGTTTACTCTTTTCTTACTTTTTCTTTTTCAAATTTTTAGACTAGTTGTTTATTTTTAGTTTTTAGTTTTTCAATTTTAATAAAGTCTTCCACAATGAGGACATTGTGTTCTTTAGTGTGTGTGGGGGGGTATTTGTAAAAATCCCAAAATCCAAAAAAATTAAATAAAATCGAAGAATTTGAAAATTTTCTTGATTTTTGTGTTATTTATACATTATCCATACCTATACTATACTAACATTTGTTCCAAGGTTATTTTGAGTGTTAGGTATTTCAAGTTTGATGTTAGTGCATATTTCGAACTAAATGTTTCGAGTATGACCACACATTGAGAGTGTGAGCGTTTTGGCACAACATTTAGCATTTGGCAAGGATGAGTTGTGAGTAACATTCAAAGCAACATTCCAAGTAAGTTTCGATATATATTTCAATGCAACATGAATTAGTATAAGTTATATAGTTTTAGTTTAATGCTACCGATAAGTTAGTAGTGGAGTGATATCTAGTAGTGTTCTTACTATGAGGTTTATATGTAATTCTTGAATAAGTCCTATAAGTATTGAGTGTGTTTAAAGTGTTGGGAAACTATAACCATAATACTTTGAAATTGTTCAATAAAGGATGAGGGTATTAAGAGAGAAAAATCAAAAGAAAGAGAGGATAACCAATGAGTTATGCAAAAGGTGAGGAATGGTACGGAGCAGAAACTGCAACCATTCAATGAGTGAAAAAATAGAAAAGTAGCATAGCACAAAAAATGGGTGCAAAATAAAAATCTGTACTTCAAAAACATATGTTTAAAAAGAAAAAAAATGAGGGAAAGTGGTACGGAGCATAAAATGCAACCCGTAAAAAGGGGAGAGTGGTATGGAGCATAAAATGCAACCACTAAGAGTGTTTTTAGCATCCTAGGTTATCTAAAAATGCCTTGAGATCAAACTTTCCAAAGTGTGCTCCCTTTTTCCTAAATACTCTATACTATACTTTTTCGAAGGTAATATTCAAGTAAGCTTATAACACTTATATGAAGACACGCAATTCGGTTGAATCTCCATTAAGAGCAAAGGTATGCAACTAAACTATATAAATTGCACATTACTAATTTATGGGAATTTCAAACTTTTAATTGAATCTTTTGCAATGTGGGAATATGGTACTCACTATAATAGTCTTTCACCAAATGAGGTACGAACTTGAATACTATTTTATACACTTCTGTTGTTTTTACCTTGAGGACAAGGCAAAAGTTAAGTGTGGGGGTGCAATAAGTGTATAATTACACTTATTATCATGAAATTTTCAATAATAAAAATATATGGTTTTGTTTCATTTTATACTTCATATGAAAGATATCACGTGGTATGTAGTTGTTTTTGATGCAAATGCAGAAACTAGGTAAATCATGGGAGTAAAATGATCAAAAGTGGAATTTTATGGAAAAAAAGTGAAAAAGGTGCAAAAAGATGCGTGGAGCACAAGGATTTGGCTTAGCATCGAAGCTGTTAAAGATTGGCAAAGTTGTAAAGAAGAATCATGAAGAAACAACATTTCACGATCGTGACACCAATTCGCGGTCGCGACTTGTCACTCTTCATAAATAGAAAACTGCCAACCAATGTTCATGATCATGACATGTGATTTGTGGTCTCGACTTGTGATGGTTAATGGTTATCTCATTTCAAATACCAACCGCCAGATAACAAATATCAACTATCATCAACTACCAATCGAATAGACACCCTTTGGAAGTCAACCAATCATGAAAAGGTGCCTTTCCATTGTGGATGAGAATGAATCTTTGCTTCTAATCAAATTTTAGTGATGCAAATCTTTGCAAATGGACATGACTCTTCATTTGGATAGACGCAACCCTTCGTACTCTATAAATAGGGTTCAACTTCAACCATTTTCGCAGGCAGAAATTTGGATTGATAGTGTGATACATGTTAGATGTGTATGTATAGATAGAAAGTACAAATTATATAGATTTCGCTAGTTCAAAATCTTAGCGAGAAAAATGCTTAAGTGATTCGATTCCTATTTCAATCACTATATTTCGACGCAAATACGAGAGTTTGTTGTATGAGTGTTATTGCAAATTACTTATCAATAAAAGATTCTGTTCTTCAAAATTCTTTTATTCAAGATTCACAAAGAATAGCGTCCTAGCGGAGGTTTTGTAGGAGTCGAGACCGGATTCAAAGTAGACGTAGGAATTGCGGGAATTGATGATTCCCATTAAAGAGTGGATACAGTTTGATCAACTTTAGCTTTCACTTGCATACATTACAACTTTACTTTGTTTTCTACTTATACTTTCTATTTCGACGTTTATGATTTGTCTATGTGTCAAAATGAGTAATTCATTTTGCGTCATTTGTGTTAATCAAGTTATATGCTTTCTAGATACTTTAAGAGTGATTTCGAGATTAACAAGATTGTATATAATCACTGGATCTATGATTATAACGTTGTTTAGTGAGCTAACATTTTTTGAATGATAACTTGCTTAATATGGTTATGTGAGAGCGACCCGTACTAAGTATAGTAATATAGTTATCCTGGTTCTTATAAGTGTCATAATTCGTTTACCCTAGACTTAGAAAAGTCATCTCATGTGTTACTCTACGGTGAATTATTGAATATTAGGGCGTCTAGAACCTTATTTGTTGAAGTTATCTAGTGTACGAAATACTCTCGATGATTTTGCATGTTTTTCTCTACAAAACTTGTTCTTAGGGAATATCTTTATATTTTATATCTTTTCTAGTCTGTTAATACATCTATTCATTCATCCATTTATCATCCAAATCCCTCCAACAAAAATTCACTATTTTTGTTTACCCCGTAACTCTAGTTGGTCTTTAGAACTGAATTCCTTTCTTGTGGGATCGATATCTTTTAAAACTACATCGAAACTGTATACTTGCAGTGGTCACCATTTTTCTATTTAATAAGCGGTATTGACAACACATGTTCGGATTTTGAACCTTTTATCTTATCGGTAGAAAAGTGGGGAACATGTTTTTGGTGCCGTTACCGGGGATAAGCCTTTCAGAACGAGTATAGTCAAAAACTTGCGATCAGGCTCGCTGAAAATTGGCGAGCCTCACCAAAAGTTCTTGCGATGCTCGCCAGAAGCCTCGCCGGATTCTTGCGAGGCTTGGTAAAATTTCCGGCGAGCCTCGCCAGAAAATGTTTCCTTTTGGATTTTTTGGGTGTTTTCGCCTATAAATATTCAAGGAATTTTCAGTATTCGGGACTAGGAAAAAATTCACAAAAAATATATTTTTCTCTCGACAACGTCGGAGAAATTTTTACAAAAAAAAATATTTTTCTAGAGAAATAATTCCGACTTTTTCCACATTTCTTTCAAATTTTCTTGAATAATTTGGATCCAAAACACGTTTGGATTCCAAAACTTTTGATTTTCAAATCAACTCTCTTTCATCTATTTATTCTATTATTTCTTTTTTTAAAGAATCCTAAGATATTCTTGGGTCTAAAACAAATTTAGAACCCGAGTCTGATTATATTTTGGATAAATAAACACTTATTTTCCATTCAAACCACAAGTTAAATCAAAACAAACGAGGAACACTCGCGGGGATCATACGGATACGCCGAAGTGGATTCACGTCGAAAGGGTAAGCTTCTGAGTTCCTAGAACTACGAATTATGTGCTCATCGTCTGCTTCTTCTTTCTATTTTATATGTGGATCTATGAACTATTTTATTTATTATTATTGTAAATGTTGTAATTTTCTCTCTTCATCTGTAATTTCTTTATTAATGGAAATTCATATTAGAATACCCCCACGAAGGGAATACAAATTATTCCCAGATAACAGACCTTTCATTTTGACATGCGGTCATTTTCACTAATAAAAATTGACCAACATATGTGTAAATAAAAATGAACCACTTTTAATTAAAATAAGAATTTTAAACCATCAATGTTTTAATTAGGCCACATAGACCTTCTCAAAATTAAATCGAGCATATGTGCAATATTATTATATACCCTGTGCTAACCTTTGTGGATGCAGGTAGATTAGGATTAGATGTATGCCTAGATTTCAGGTATCGGATTTTAATTACCTTTTTTTGGGAAATGTAACTAATGGATTAGGAGGGTGGTTGCATCCCCCGAGGCTTTGTAATTTTTAATCTTTACTTTTACGCATCTGCTTTCTGCATTTATTTACTATTTTGTGGATGGATATACTGCTTTCAAATATACGTGAATCATTCATAATAACTCAAAACAACTTAAGTGTGAATATGCACAATTAAGAAATACGGTTTTCTATAGATGTAATATAAAGTGATCACATAAGAAAAGAGCAACTTATCCCGGACCCAAATCTCTGTGTCTTAGTGGGCCATCACCCGGACGTTAAGCCTCACAAGATTCTAAGTCCTGGAAAGAGCTAATTAAGGTGGTGACTCCACACTAAGAGATGGTGGATTCCCTAAGTGTTTTCACCTCTAACAAGCTTTTTCCAGGTCCCTGACCCGGTACCTTTTTCCAAACACCCCGGTGGACCGCGCCTCTCATCTCTACAAGCTCTAGGTCCATCACTCCATGTCACCAGCTCACAGTGGCGACTGTGCTTGGGATTTTTCTAAAATCTTATTTTTTAATGGTTTTAGATTTTGGATAAGTACCAAAAATTATTGATCACATTATTCCGTTTTCTTTTAATTATGACATATTCTTAAACTTCACATTGCAATAGAAGGGATTAGACCATAAGTCTAAGGTACCCCTGTTATTGCGAAGCTTTCTCTTATACTAATTTGCCTCCTTGAGAAAAGATAGTACTTGAGCGGGTGGAGCACTTGTTGCCATATCGCATGTACCTCCCACGTTAGAGGCTTAGAGTGTATTTTAGTGCAACAAAAACCTTCTACATCAACAACCCATTTACAAACCTCATATAAATAAGCCATAGGCATTTTCCCTAGGGTGTTACCCAACAAATGACCATGCATTATATTTTCTTGCAAGTACGCTCCTTAGTATCTTCATGGTACTAAGATGAACCAAACTTAGGATAGAGACTAGCCAAAAACCCCACGCGCGGGAGTTATATGTTTGGAAGATGGAATGTTACATGCTTTGTGCTACATGTTTACTATTTATCAATGTACAAATGTCATGCTAACCACAAATTTTAGTGCAAACACTTGAACGCACACACTCATAATATTAAAATGATGTAATATAGCATCTTCTCATCATCCTTCCAAATCGATGTCATAAACACTTAGTGTTAGATGACACTCTAGATCATGTTACCCTAGGACAACATGAACCAATTAAAGTCATGAAACTACACTTACCCCTTCCCAATAAGATGTCCACTTGACATCCCACTATTAGCTCGTACAGAGCAAACATACATTTCCTTTACTACATGATGTCCACTTGACATCTAACACTTAGCCCACAAGGGGCAATAATATATCCCACACATCATCTTTGAGATGTCCACTCGACGTCTAACTCGTAGCCCACACGGGGCTATGACACATCACATAGCCCAAACGGGGCAAAAACCTACCCAAACCATTTTTCCCACATAGCATGATGTCCCTACTGATATCCAAACCTAAGCCACATGGGGTGAGCTTATTTTAAAAATCTTACCTTACCAAATCTTTAAGGGTATATGCTTAATACTCGAACCATCCGCCCACATGGGGAAAAGATTCATGTATCACCACATACCCTCAAATAGCGATGACCACACAGGAATCCAAAACTTGGCCCTAATTGGGTAAAATTAACCAAATCATTCATTAGATAGCTATATACGGTAGTTGTTTTTGTTTCATTAGGGTGTGTCGCACAGCTTACCCAAAATCAATTTGACCTCCTCATTCCATGAGATATAGTCGCAGTACGAAATCTCCAAATTTCGACTTATTACCATATGGGTAACTAAGTCATCTCACTTACACCACTCATATTATGATGTGACACATACATCATAAAAATCTCAAATCCAACCCCAGATGTTGGATTTTATTTTCCACTTGTTTTCATCTTACCTAACGACTAACCTGTTTGTTTCAAATGGATTAACATACATTTTATTTCACATCATGGTAACCCCATGTGAATGCAGCCATAACATTAAAAATCTCATGCATTTCCCACTTCATGAATCATATCATGAATCTTACATGCATAGTCTGATCCTCTGCTTGTGTATCTTAGCTTGGAAAAGGCATACTCATCACTTGGTCCGTGTTTCTCCGATCATGACTAATCTGGAGGGGGTTCCATACACTAACTCAAGTGAGGACTCAGATTCTGATTCAGATTCAGTTCAACGTACATCTTTCATGGCCAATCCATAAGAAGAAGGAGTAGGGGAAGATCACCCTGTCCTTATGGGAAACAATTCTCAGCAATCGTCGGTGAGTGCCGAGATTGCAACTACCTTAAATGCTTTTTCCAACAACGAACAGCTAGCATCATTCATTCTCCAACACACCGAGAGAGCTCAGAATATGGTGTCTAACTCGAAGGTCACTCTTAACAATGGCGGTCTAATTAGATGGCTTGAAGCAGGGGGATCTCCTACCTCACATGCAGTGCACCCAAATCCTACTACCTTTTATCAATTCAGGGCAGGATAAAGTTAGCTGAACCAGGCTTAGTTTCGGCAGCCAGGATTTAACTTTGCCAATCCTTTCCAGCCAACTTTCACATCAGACCTTTTTATCAAGGAATGACCCAACGGAATATTCCTAGCTAGAGTACATTAGTTGCCTCACAGTTCCAAACACCTCAACTGCCCAATTTTGCGGTATATCCCTAGGGGTAATATGGTTTCTATCCAAACACTGGGAATGCTATCCTCCAACAAACAAGCATGGTAGAATTGTGGCAATAGTTCTTGGCCACTCATGGTGGTCATGTAATGAAAACATACCCTGCGCAACTGACGATTAGGGATGAAGATAACTTGCCCCCAAACTTTGCAATGCTGCAATTTGAAAAGTATGTGGGATCTAGCGACCCGCGTGCCCACTTAACTCATTATCAGACTATGATGAGAGCATTAAGGGTCAGCGAACGGATGATGGCTAAGCTCTTTGTCATCACGTTGGGCCACCCAATCAATGAATGGTACAACAACCTTCCGCTGGACATAGCTACTGATTGGAATAGCCTTGCTCAGGCTATGATGAGGCATTATGGTTTCAACTCTCAAATGGAAATCAGAATGCAACATCTAGAGGCTATAAGGTAAGAGTAGGGTGAAAGCGTGAAATCCTACTATGCATGCTGGATGGCCACACAAATCAAGCTTCGGGCTCCCTTAACTCGGAGATGATAACCAAGCTTCTGGACGGTGCATTGCCATCATACAGGAACAAGTTTGGATCATACATCTTTTCGAGCTATCAAGAAGTGTTTGAGAAGGCGGATAGGATGGAGCACTTTGAATCCAGGGACACATCTGAGGGGCGCTAGAAGAACCCATGATTGATTATGTAATAAATTAGCTTTAGCTACTTTGCCCACGGGGCTGTTGAATTTTTAATAAATTGAACTTTATTTATTTTCTTGATATTCTATTGATGACATCACGCATTCTCATAAGCATATACATAATATTTTTAGCACATATGATACATCATGTCGTGAAATTAATTTGGGTATAAATGGATTCCCCACAATTACAATAAATTCAAATTATTTGACTCTTGAGAGGAAGTGAGAGACAAACACATGTACTTAGATGACGAGTGATATCATTTGCTTCATCCTACAAAGATGGAAGATTGATAGACAGATCACCAATCAAGGAATGTCCATCGACTACTAAATCAAGCATGAAAAGATCAAAATGATTGAAGCCAGAATGGGGCCAAAATGTCAACAAAACAAATTGAGGTCAAACCACCGGCACAAAGACATAAAGAAGGAGTCAGATCATTGAACACGTTAACAACTCCATCACATGGCTCACCACCACCATTTGTGGGGCAATCAAGCAAAAGTCAAAATTACCAAAGCAAATAGGGTCAAACAACTGGCATGATGCTAAAGACAGAAAGGAGACAAATCGTTGAACACGTTAACAACTCCTTCGTACGGCTCACTACCATTTGTGGGGTAATTATTACACCATGGAATAATTAAACTCAACAGGAAAAGTTGATGATCAAGGCTTATCATCCATACACCTTAAGCCAGCAAAGTGGAATGAGTACCAACCAATTGATCAGAAACGCTGAACAAGACAACAAATGAAGTCATGGACATAGATGATGAATGATCTACCAAATCAGCCAAGTCTTACATAATTGTTATCACGCATAGGTGAAAGAAATAAATCAATAAAAAGCGGTACGAACAAAAAAAATAAATTTGTAATTAGCCTTTCAATTAACACTCAGTTAGTTGAGTAAAAATTAGGGCCTATTTTCAAAACAAAAAAAGAATAGTCCGTTGAGTTGAAAACCTGAAAAGGGCCTAGGCAAAACTTAGGACATCAAGAGAACCACATTGGTTAGAAAACCTGAGAGGGCTAACCAATGGCAGGAGTCATATCATTTGAATCATTAATACCTCTACTAAGTTCATCAATGAATTATCATTTTTGCTGAACCTTTATGCATATGCTTATTTTGATTTCTTGCATGCCAATGGTAGAATATCGCAAGTAAACATCCAAAAAATGAAAAGGTAAAAATAAAGAAAAATAAGCCTGCTAGATTGAAAACCTGAAAAGGTGCTCCTGGAAAAAATTAAGACAAGGTTCAATAAATTGAAAACTTGTAAGGACAGTCTATGCAGAAGTTAGAACCAATATCAAATTCATCATCTCCTCCTCGAGATAGTACGTGGCATTATATACCTCCAACACTTTAGGCAAACGGCTTCAAAGTGATCATCGCCAACACAATGCGTGGTCAACGACTACTCTAGAATTTCTTCAGACCAGATCGAAGTTCTAAACTCAAATCTGATTTAACGAACCCATGGTCGTCGCTCTGAGGTAGTCATCCATGGAATCCCTAATAAGACAAATCCTAGGGGTAACCATGCACTAGCACAAGAGAAGGCTCTTTAATGAACGAAGCCCACAACACCTACAACAGGCAAACATATTATTGATGAATAAAATCATGCATACATTACATTTGCATCACGACATTTACAGGTAAAGATGATGCCAAACCGGGGCAACACCATCCTAGTAAATAAGAAACTCCACCTCCACTTGAGGAACCTACAAGCACTAAGAAGGACAATGGCCCACTCAAGCTTGAAGTCAACATTGCAACATCACAAAAGCCTCCTAAAATAATGGAGCAATCTTCGGGACATCCCCGAATTTCCATTAAACTTATTTATTTATCATGTTTTAATTTTTGATTTAAGGGGTAAAAATTTTTGCTTCGCATAAACTCAATCAAAATATTAAAACATTCATCATAAAATGTATTACCATTATATTTTCCTTTGATTTGTCACAAGGAACAAGTCAATATCCTACTAAGGAAATTCAAGGTCACCTTTGAAATAGATTCGGTCACCTATCTCCAATCATTCTAAGGGGCACAGATAATCGTAGCCGAAGAAGGAAAAGTCTACCAACTATAACAGGGACGTCGCAGAAAGAAAAGGTCGACCCACCCGCAAGGGGCTTCAAGCACTAAGGGATTTTGAAGGAAGAAACGGACAATCCTGTAAGGACATGGGGACAAAAAGGAAGGCCCACATCATCACTAATCGGGGAAAACGATACCACCAGCCGTACCGATCAGGTATATTCTCAATCCCTCCGCTCCATTTCATGTGATCATACTAGTTATACAACCAGTGATGATCACACGAGGGGCACCTGTGAGCACAGGATTTTTAACCAGATCACGCGTTCAATGATGATGGCTTTTCAAGATTTTTAACCTCGAACCACATGATTTTCGATTATCCAGAAATCTCCGAATGGGAATGTTCCACGTCGCTAATTTATTTAAAAGACTTAAATTATTTTTTTCAATACTTAAAAAAATAGGTTTTGGTAATAATTAATTTATTTATATTTTTATAAAATTAAAAATTTTAAAAATATATATAAATAATACATTGGGAATTGCTCGCCAGAATCTCGCAAGCCTCGCAAGAATCTGGCGAGGCTTGCCAGAATCTAGTGAACCTCACCACCGGCGAGGCTCGTTAGAATTTCTGGTGAGCCTCGCCAGAAAATGTTTCCTTTTGGAATTTTTGGGTGTTTTCGCCTATAAATATTCGCGGAATTTTCAGCATCCAGGACTGGGAAAATATTAATAAAAAATATAGTTTTCTCTCAACAATGACAGAGAAATTTTTAAAAAAATATATATTTTTTTAGAGAAATAATTCCTAATTTTTCTACATTTCTTTCAAATTTTCTTCAATAATTTGGATCCAAACACGTTTGGATTCCAAAACTTTGGATTTTCAAATCAACTCTCTTTCATCTATTTCTTCTATTATTTCTTTTTTTTTTAAAGAATCCTCAAATATTCTCGGGTCTAAACCACAACTTAAATCAAAATGAACGAGGAATGCTCCCGGGGATTAGAACCCGAGTCTGATTATCTTTTGGATAAATAAACACTTATTTTCCATTCAAACCACAACTTAAATCAAAATGAACGAGGAATGCTCCCGGGGATCATATGGATAAGCCAAAGTGGATTCACGCAAAAAGAGTAAGCCTTTGAGTTCCTAGAATTGTGAATTCCGTGCTCATCGTCTGCTTCTTCTTTCTATTTTATATCTGGACCTAGGAATTATTTTATTTATTATTATTGTAAATGTTGTAATTTTCTTTCTTCATCTGTAATTTCTTTATTAATGGAAATTCATATTAGAATACCCCTACTAAGGGAATACAAATTATTCCCAGATAACAGGTCTCACATTTTAACATGTGGTCATTTTAACTAATAAAAATTAACCAATATATGTGTAAATAAAAATGAACCTCTTTTATTGAAAATAAGAATTTTAAACCATCGATATTTTAATTAGGCCACACGGGCCTTCTTAAAATTAAATCGAGCATATGTGCAATGTTGTTACATACCCTGTGCTAACCTTTGTGGATGTAAGTAGATTAGGATTAGATGTATTCCTAGCATTTTATTTTCCTTCGAGTATTGCATTTTAATTACCTTTTTTTTGGAAATGTAATTAATAGTTTAGGTGGGTGGTTGCATCCCCCGAGGCTTTGTAATTTTTAATCTTTACTTTTCCGCATTTACTTTCCACATTTATTTACTGTTTTGTGGTTGGATTTATTGCATTCATATATACGTGAATCATGCATAATAACATGAAAACGACCTAAGTGCGAATGTGCACAATTAAGAAATACAGTTTTCTATAGATGTAATATAATGTGATCACGTAAGAAACAAATAACTTATCCCGGATCTGAATCTCTATGTCTTAGTGAGCCATCCCCCGGACGTTAAGCCTCATAAGACTTTAATTCCTGGAAAGAGCTAATCTAGGTGATGACTCCACACTAAGAGATAGCAGATTCGAGTTTGACCAATCTAAAAATGTTTTCGCTTTCTTTATCCAAAACTTCTGGGTCCCCGACCCGATACTTTTTAAATACCCCGGTAGATCACATCTCTCATCTCCACGTGCTCTCGGTTCATTACTCTGTGTCATCCACTCACAGTAGGTATCAGGGTATGCACCACCAGATGCCCACTTTCTTACTTTTTGGATACTTTTATGGAAAGATAGGGTAGACAGATATGCATGGTACCGGGAGTACCTTTGATACCTTCACCGCATTTGGGTATGCACCTATTTCTTTTAGAGCTTTATTATTATCATTTATTTGTGCACTTAATATTCTTACTTGGTTTTTTTATTGCAGATCCACACCGATCCATGGCTTTCCCTCCCTGATTATGCTTATATTTTGAGGGTTCAATGAGAGGTACATGATTATAGTCTACTTTATGGGTGCTTCTTTTCCCAGGAGTGGTATTTAGGGGACTACATCCAAAGGTGGCGGACTAGTCAGGTTTCGAGGATGAGGGTTCTATGGGTGTACCTACCAGATTATTCTAGCCCCACCTACTTCCTACTACCGAGCTGACACTATTTATTAATGGTGGAGGATAGAGGATCCCCTTGATCAATCGGTGATACCTAGAGTTTATGGCATATTTACTTCCTCCGTGCCCGAGGTGGAGGATTGGAGATGAGCCCATGCAAATGGCGATCGCGAATGGCCCTAGTGATAGGAGCGGAGGAGATGACGATGATAACATAGATTATCATCATGAGGTCAGGGATAAAGATATAGGACTAGAGATCTGGTGGAGGAGCCCTTTTTTCTGATAAATCTTGTTACATGATGCCTTTTCACAGGGTAAACATCTTCACCTTTGATTGTACCTTTATTTATGCATATCCTGACAATAAACTAGACTTCAAAATTCTTGTTACAGGTATAGGCTTGCAAGAAGAAGACTAGATACGTCGAGGAGGTGATCCCTAAGGAGCGTGGGACCCAGCAAGGTAGATGAGAGAGAAAGAGTCCCACCACGTAACCTGCTAGAGGACCAGCAGGAGAGACCTCGGTTCCTCGAGTTATAGAGGGAGTCCTTAGGTAGGAGATGGAGACTACCTTCATGTTTATGACACGACTAAGGGAGAGTGGGTTGATTCACCTATCTGAGCCTACATTGCCCCTCAACTTCCTTCCTGTTGATGCTACCCATGTGAGCGCCATGGAGAACTTCCCTTCGCAATCTTCTTTAGAATGGGATTCCTGATCTGCCATTTGAGCATATGTTGCACAGATTCCTATTGCTAAGGCAAAGAGACTTGCTCATGGGCTTTTCTCGGTTTGGGATCTCATGATGGCATAGGATGTGCACACCATGGTGAGTCCTACACTTGATGCAACTAATATTATGCATGATATCAATGATGTATGAGTATGTACATATACATGTATGTGGGTTAGTTACTTGACATGTATGTATGTTGTTTTGTTTTATAGATTCCTCTTATAGGTATTTTGGGACATGGAGCGCGATCATTCCCAAAGAAGGCGGTAGCGGCTTGAGACGTTCTATCCAGGCTTGAGGTCGAGATGGTGTGAATGATGAAGCATGATGATGGAGAGCGAAGATCAAGTACTTATTTCGATCACTAGAGATTAGGCACCCACTTCGATCATCATGGAGGTGATGGTGTCGGCACTAGCCATGGGACAGACTTCATTAGGCCCACCAAAGGAAAATTGCATTGGTCGGGGACTCACTTCGAGCATCAGAGGCCGATAACTCATCTCAAGCACCAAAGAGGTGATGATACTAACCCTATCTATGGGACCGACTTCATTAGACCCATCAAAGACAAAGCACATGGGTCAAGGACTCACTTTGAGCACTAGATACTGATGACTCATTTTGAACAACAGAGAGGTGGTGGTGCCAGCCCTAGCCACAGGACAGATCCCATTAGGCCTTTGGGAAGAGGCAAGAGCATGTCTCTACTTTTTCGTAAGGGGATGCTTGGATAAGAGGGCGAGAAGGTCAGGGATGACTATGAGGAGGAGGTGACCTCATATAGCGATGGTAGCAATGATGACAGGGTAGATGTGAGCCAGTACTTGGTGCCATAGCTTTGATTTCTTGTTATTTTATTTCTTGTTATTTTGATGATGTAGCTTGTACATTTGCCTCTTTTATTTTGAAACTCTGTAGTACTTTATGACTTTATATTAAAATTACTTTTCATAAAGGCCTCATTTTGCTGATGATGCTCTTGCACTTTATCATGCAAAAGTTCCTAGACTGACTGCCACTAGGGATGACTGGATGAATTTTGGGGATTCACTGACCTAGACAAGCATGATGGGCTTACATTACAATAGGAGAGTGCCAAGGGGAAAGACAAGCGAGAGGAGGAAGTGATGATCCTTGTTGATATAATGAGGAGATGAAAGATGACTTTTTTGCATCCATGCTTTTAGATGCTTTTATTATGATGCAAATTGGCTAGCTTTATTATGCGTTAGAATGTATGCAATAATAAACTCAAACTACTATGAATTAACTAAGAAAAAGCGTTAAGTACGTTTTTCAAACATCACGGCTCACGAGCATTCAAGAATAAATACACTAGTAATAACTCAGCAAAAATAATATTTTCATTAAATGAAATCAATTGGGGTAAAAAAGTTCATGATACAAGATATCCAATGATCTAACCCCTACTGCTAAAAAGCCTTTCAGTTTTTAGTTTGGCATCTCCCTGTTTTCACTCTTTTTCATAATTTTTTGCCAAATGCGCCCTTTTCAGGTTTTCACTTTGATGGAATAATTAGTAAAAGAATACCATAATTTTTTCTTAACTGTATGAAGAAAGATTATTGACGGGCTTGCTATATAAATTTGTTTTATTACAAGTTCTGCTTTTCATAATTTAATTATTTTCTTACACATGATAGCGTTTTATCCTATCCTAATTGATCGTGTTCACAAACTCATTGCCGTCCATGTCTATTATTTTGACCGTTCCATTGCTAAGGACTTTCTTGATAACAAATAGGCCTTCCCAGTTGGGCTTGAATTTCCCCCTAACATTGACATTGGAAGATTTCAGCTATTTTATGACCAAGTCCCCTACTTTCAAGGGCTGCTTCTAATGCTCGACTTTGCTATCATATGCTCTCACCCTGCGATGTTGATACCTCTGTAGGTGAATAAGGGCTTTCAAATGATGTTCGACCTTTGCCCAATCTGACTCTTTCAATCTTGCTTCCATGGTTACTCTTAAGGATTTAACCTTAGTTTCCACCAGAAGAACCGCTTCCATCCCGTAGACTTAGGAGAAGGGAGTTTGGTCCGTCGGAGTATGCACACTGGTCCTATACCCCTAAAGTGCAAATAGAAGCTTATCCGCCCAACCATGATAAGCAGTCACCATTTTGGATAAAATTTTCTTGATAGACTTGTTTATGGCTTCCACTGCCCCATTGGCTTGAGGTTTGGAGGGAGAAGAATGATGAGCTCAATGCCATATTTTTCAATAAGATTAGTCGTTACCCCTTGGAACTGAACACCATTATTGGATACAATGTCATGAGGCATTCCGTAGGACTCAAGGATATGCTTTTCGATGAACTTAACCATCTTCTTGGTGGTTATGTTGGTGAAATATTTGGCCTCTACCCACTTAGAGAAGTAGTCTGCCTCCACAACAATGTACCGATGCCCATTAGTCGAAGAGGGTTAGATCTCACCAATGATATCAATCCCCCATGCTAAGAATGGCCAAGGAATTGAAAGGTTGTGGAGATTTGAAGGAAGTAAATTACTAATGTCTTCGTATATCTAGCATTTATGTCATTTCATCACTTCGCTCAGAGATGCAATCATCTATCATGGTAGGCTAAAAATAACATTGCTGCTGAATTTTCTTTGCTAGGCCAAACCATTCATGTGAGGGCTACAGTCTCCTCCACGAATACAATTCATGACTAAAGAAGCTTCCTTTTCTAAGAGACAATGCAAAAGCAAACCGTTGCTAGTGTGCTTAAAGAGATCATCCCCCACAATTCTAAACTAAGAATCTAATCAACGTAGAGATAACCATTCGGAGTTCATTATCCCTAGGGGGAATTCCCCATCTGGAATCAATTGGACTATGTCCCGATACCAAAAATTCTCATCCATGCTGATGGTGGCCGAGATGGCATGGCAATAGAATGACTCCTTAGATGATTGAAGGACCATGGGCTTAATGGGTTGGGTTTGGGGACCTTTGCACATAGAGGCCAAGATGGCTAAAGAATTCACCATTTCCCATACTTCATCTAGATAGGGCCGAATTGACTCCTCCTTGATTTCCTAATCATCGATGACTTGTAGAATGACTAGGGCAGAATCACTAGTGATAGTGACTTTCGTTGCCCCAACATTTCTCAAAGCTTGCACACCAAAGAGGCACGCCTCCTATTTCGTTCCATTATTGATTATGGGAAATTCTAGGTGTTTAGATAGCGGTATAACTTCATTCTGTGGCATTACCAAGATAACCCAAAGACCTTCCCCTTGACGATTCATAGCTCCATCCAAGAAAATTTTCCATTCTTCACTCACCGATTCTACAGTCGCTAGCTATTCGTCTAAAAAATCTAAGTTCTCCACATAATCAAAGTCAATGGCTTGATTGGAAAGGAAATCGATGACTGCTCGACCCTTAATCAAGTTATTTGTCACATATTAAATATCAAACTCAAAGAGGAGAAGTAACCAATGAGAGAGCTTTCCTACTAGGGGATTGGCACAGATACTTCATCAGATCAATCTTAGCCATTACTTGGATTCTGTATGATTGGAAGTAGTGTCTGAGCTTCTTAGTGAGCCAGACCCTTACCACACAAGTATTCTCAACAATCATGTATCAACTTTCATACTCAAGAAGTTTCTTGCTCAAATAATGCACAGCATGTTCTCGCTCATCTTCTTGCTCTTTGTTAAGCATTGCCCCTACTGAGCATTCTTCAATAGTAAGATATAGAATGAGATGCTTCCTAGGAGTTGGTAGTTTTAGAACTGGTGATTGATTAAATAAGTTTTGATTCTATCAAAGGCTAACTGACACTGATCATCTCAAATTATTAGCTACTACTTTCTCAAAAGTTTGAATATTGGCTCGCAAATGGTAGTCAATCAGGCTATGAAGTGACTAACATATTGATAGGACCTGAGAAATGATCACACTTCCTTCTCTGTCCTAGGAGCTAGCATGTCGCAGATAGCCTTTATCTTATCTAGATCCATCTCATTTCCCCTTTGACTCATGATGTATCCTAGTAGCTTACCGGATGTCACACTAAAAGCTCACTTCTACGGGTTGAGTCGTAGATTATATTTCTCTATTCTTGTGAGGAAGCATTATAACAGCTTAGGATGTTCTTCTATTTTTGCGGATTTGACCAGTATGTCACCTACATAGACTTCTACCTTTGTGTGAATCATATCATGGAGCAAGGTCATCACAGCCCACTGGGAAGTTGTACCTGCATTTTTCAAACCAAATGGCATGACTTTATAGTAGTAGACACCCTCATTCAATTATGAAAGCCATTTTAACTTTGTCTACAATATCCATGAGAATCTAGTTATAGCCTGAAAACCCATCCATGAAGGAGTACATTGCAGCCCTTGCAATGCTGTCCACCAATACATTAATGTGAGGTGACGGAAAGTCATCCTTTGGTGATGCTTTATTCAGATCCCTAAAGTCCACCCAGAATCTAACTTTCCCATCCTTCTTAGCCACATGAACAAAGTTTGCAAGCTATGTTGGATACTTAACTACTTCAAGGAACTTGGCCTTTAGCTACTTTTCTACTTTTGCCTTAACTTTATCAGCCCATTCTAGACACAGTCGATGTAATTTCTGCTTCACCGACCTTAACTTTGGATTAGTCAAAATATGATGCTGGATAATCTCTCTGAAGATGCTAGACATGTCTTTGTAAGACCAGGCAAAAGCGATCACGTGACACCTAAGCACATTTTCAATCTCTCTTCTTTCATTAAGGTTTAAATCATTGGATATATTTACCATTTTAGGTGATTCTATTATACCCAAATTAATTTCATGTAAA
Source organism: Euphorbia schlechtendalii (assembly GCA_949673415.1). Taxonomy (NCBI): domain Eukaryota; kingdom Viridiplantae; phylum Streptophyta; class Magnoliopsida; order Malpighiales; family Euphorbiaceae; genus Euphorbia; species Euphorbia schlechtendalii. The sequence continues at coordinate 22,922 of CATIWQ010205678.1, read as the reverse complement.
GAGACATCGTGAATGCTAAATATGTTATGAGTTGATTAAGATTAATGCATGGTGCCATCATGTAGAACATCGAACAAATAAGTAAAGTTCTTATCTTTCATTTCACAAAAGGCCTCGAAGGCTGAGTTGTTCACATCATAAATACTAGAAATATTAAAAATTACATCATCTTCAAATTCATCCTCCACAGGTGAAGGGTCTTGATTGATTACTTACTCATGAGTAATCTTTGGATCCATGCTTGTCTTGATCTTCAGTGACATCGGTGGCTAGATATGCAGAGTTTCCTTCCTTGAAGCAGCAACAACAACAAGCGGTACCTCTTTGACAGCAGCAATAGCCGGAGTAGCAGCGATTGGAAGAGCTTGAGGATAAGTGAGGGGTGCAATGAAGATAGCAAATGATCCACTCAGGGTAAGAGAAGTGATAAAAATAGCAGGTGGATAGATTGCAGTATGGTGAGCAGGAGGTATACAAGCCGAGGAGGAGCCTTAGCCATAAGGGGTAGCAAGAGGGAACAAGGGAGGAGGGTTTCCCTTAAGAGAATCATTGGGCAAGATGATATTCATACACTCTAAATCAAGCGCTAAATTCACCTTCCGAATATGGCTCAATCTCATATTTCCATTCTTAGTATCTTCAATCATAACCTTAGCGAGGTTCTAAAAAGTTTCGACCATCACACCTCCCTCTTTCTCAATCTCCTTCCTCTCTACATCAGAACACCCAGAGAGTATGTGAGAGCCTCTACGGCAGCTTCGATTTCCTCATCCATATCATTGGGAGGAATATTATCAAGTTCTTACTCAGGGGTCTTTTCACATTCACAAACCCCCTCGATGGTCTTACCTTTTTCATGGTTGATAAAAGGATAAAAAGGAGTAAGGGATTTTTCTTGGGGCCCCTCTTGGCCTAATATACAACAACTCTCAAGGTTAAAAATATCATTAAAAATTTCAAATCTCAGCCACATCTGGCCCTCTTGTTCCACCTCTTATCCCCTCTCGCAGACGCTCACCATATTACAAAACAAGGGTTTCTTATGCTTATAGTCTTTGTTACGAGGATGGACGAATCCTAGCCCGAAAAGAGGGATAAGAAGCTTTGTCTCAATAGCTTGTAGAATGCCTTGGTGGTTTTTACCCAAACCCTTGTTGGGGGTGGTATAGCCAAACTTCTTCATTAGCTTTCCCATACTTAGTTGAAAATGGAGAAAGCAAGTAGGAACCTTCTTCTTCCCTTTACTAATAGTGGCCACACGGAGTGTCGATTCATTCTCTTCAAAAGCCACTATTGCCAACACTGACTCTTCATCAACTTCAATAGTCACCACCTTCCCATGATGGTAAAGCTTTATCTTTTGGTGAAGGGTGGATGGGACAGCTCCAATCAAATGAATCCAGGGCCTACCCAAGAGGAGTAAGTAAGTCACTAGAATATCAAGGATAGTGAATACAACTCGATCCTTTACTTCCCCCATAGTTAGCTCAGTTTTGAACCACTCCCCTTTTCGTATCATCGTATGGTTGGATAAAGTGGTGGATCTTACTAGCATAGATTCATTACGACCTAGATGAGGAAGAACCTTAAAAGGGCAGAGATTGAGGGTAGATACGTCATCCACCATAATACAAGGGATCTCACCCCCGAAGATTTGGACCCGAATGAAAATGGACTTTTTATGCATGTGAAATTCAGGGAAGAGATCAAACTAGTCAAAGCTAATTACTCTTAGCTTTTCTTTGGTAAGTAACCCTTGGCCTATAGCTAAACACATCTCAACGGCCGATGTGGTTGGAGTTGCATCCATCTCGAGCAGTTTTTGTACAAGGCCTCTTCGATGAGGGTTAAAGAGGGTTAGTAGCTGCCAAATACTGAATTTAGCTTGAGTGTGCTTAAGTTGGTTGACTAAAGGGTTAACCTCAAAAGTTGTTTCTTCAGATTGCATGGGGAGTGCAGGATTGTCGGGGGTGAGCTCCGTGTCCCTCCTTAGTTATTTAGCTTTATTGGGTTGGTAAACAAGGCCACTTCTTGTAACCCTTAACAAATCCTCTTCAAAATCCCTGGTCTTTGTGAGAGTTTGGAAAAGATAGCTTGGAACGGGATGCAACATGGAGACATCTTTAAGTTTGTAGCTATCAATATGAATCTATTCGAGATTCACCATGCTCACTTCCTCTACCGCAACGGTCTTCTTCTTACAAGACTTCAAAACATAACTATTGATATCAACTAGGTGTGAGCGGATGACATTCCACCTACGTGGTAGCTGCGAGGCGCCGGCCCCGTGAGATGGGGCATGGGGTTTTTTCGAAAGGAAAACTTGTTTGAAAATGTGTTTTTAAAGTTTTATATACTCAAGATTAGGACCTCTAGCCTATGGTACTCAGAGTCACCACTCGAATCAGCTCTTCTTAGAAAATTTGGTACAGCCTAGATCCGTTAAGCCTAAGCGATACCATAGTTCAGAGATTCAAGTCCGGGATGAGTTATCTATTTCGTCATCATTTGAGTTAAATTACACTATGAGAGAAAACCACTCTTATAATATTCAAACTAAACTAGATATTTTCGATTTATTTTTATCACACATGCATTAAACGGTAAGTAAGTTGCGGAAAATAAAAACATGTAGGAAATTAAATGCACCTATTCTAGGGGGAATTATTTACATATATTGGGGATGGGGAATACAAAATTGCCTAAATTAAAGAGATCTAGGGGAATGAATACATCAATATCCTATTATACAGCCGATTCATCAAATACATAATTTTTATCAAAATAAATGCGATACCCAAAGGAAAATAAAATCCTAGGCATATATCTAACCTGCATCCACAAAGATTAGCACGAGATATGACACATATGTTCGATTTGCTTTTGGCGAGGCTTGTGTGACCTAATTAAAACATCGATGGTTTAAAGTTATTAAAATAAAAATGATTAATTTTTATTTACGCGTATGTTGGTCAATTTTATTAGTGAAAATGACCACATGGCAAAAGGTGAGGTAGGCCTATTATCTGGGAATAATTTTTACTCCCTTCATGGGGGTGACCTAAATTAACACTGAGAAATATAAATCTAGGCTGAACATGCATAATATAGCCATAGTTTGGGTTAACAATGGTAACGATGTCATCCATATCGTTACTGACTTCCCTGTGAAGGGCGATATCAATATGAATGGCCCAAAGCGCTTCCGTTGCTACTCCAAACGTTAATCAACATGTTAATACATTTATAAATCACATATAATTCTTGAATAATTAAAATTTAGAGGTTTGTTACCCCCAATGATGCATTTCCAAGTTTAGAAGGGTCTCAGCTTGTCGTTCTAGGCTCAAACGATTCGAAATAGAGCAAAACAAAGCGAAACTACATTCTGCCAAAGCCAATGTCATTAATGACATTAAGCAATATCATTAATGACATTAAGCAATGTCTTTAACGACATAGCAATGTTGTTAACGATGTTAGGTGATGTCGTCAACGACATTGAGGTTCCAGACTTGTAGAAAGCACATAGAAATAGTAGAAAACAGCATAATGAAAATCCAAAACATCAAAAAATCATAACTTTTGCTATACTTAACAGATTTGGATGATCTTTTCATTCTAGAATGATCAAGATGTGTAAAATATGTTTATGTAAACAAAATACTCAAAAAGATTTGAAATCATACTGCAATTTCCGGAAAACAGATTGGTGTGCAAAAATGGAAAAAACCCAAAAAGAAAATGAAACTTAAAAAAAGCATATAAATGTAAGCACAAACTCTAGAAACTCAAAGGCTTACCTCGTAGTCATGAATCCACTTTCTTTAAGGTCCATGAAGTCCTCCGGGAAGCTCTCCTTGTTTCTTTTTGGTTGGCTTTGGAGATTTACCAAAAATCTTTGGAAGGAATCTATTCCTTACTAAAGTAGATGTTTTAGAAGGTGTAGTAACCTTCAAGTGAGTGATAAAGATGTTGTAGACTCTCCATTCAAGTCTAAACTCAAGCATTGCCTAAGTGATCTCTAAACCTCAAATTTTCTTAAAGGATGAACTAAACCTCAAAATTGCTTAAGAGATGAACAAATGGACCCTTATAACCCAAGTTCATGCCCTATCCATGAACTTACACACTCAAGTTATAGAAATACAAATTCAAATGGATTAAAAGATGATAATTTTTTATGAAAACACTTAAAATACATTAAAAATACTTAAGAACAAAACAAATTCAAAGGAAACTTTCTTCTCAAGATTCCTTCTTTTCTATAAATGTTAAAAATGTTTTTGCTAAAAAATCCTCTCTTCTTGGTTTCTTTCCCCCCTTCCTTCTTGGAACTTAGCCCTTTTTTAAGAGAGAGCTCCCTTCAATCCAAAACGTAGTCAAAGTTTGATTTTTGAGTTTTTCCATTTTTTCAACTTAATTCCTCATCCCTATGCAAATGTTGGGGTTCCAAAGTCTTTAGTGGGATGTGGCAGCTGTATTTTAATGATAGAAATCGAGCAAGTTGGAAAAATTTGAATTTTTGGTTGAAAAAGTCCACAAAGTTCAATTCTTGTTTTGTTGTCAAAGCAATGTCATTAACGACATTGGCAATGTTGTTAACAACATTGGGATATTGTTAATGATATTGCAATGTCGTTAACAACATTGGCAATATCGTTAACGATATGGCAATGTAGTTAACGACGTTGCATGGCCAGGCTAGGTTTTTATTATGGGCTTGGGCTTTTTTTAAGAAAAGGAAGCCTAAAGATTCCCAGATGATTTCAGGACCCTGCGAAATGTGAAAAACTAACAAGGGAACAAATTACAACTTCATCATCGAACTCGTGAGTCGAGCGTAAAAATCCCGTTCTCACAGGCTGCCCCTCGTGAGATCACTGTAGATGTGAGATTAGTATGGTCCCACGATTGAAAGAGCAGCGGGGTTTAGAGATAATACCTGCCCGGTCACAGTTAGCACCCTTTGGGGATGATGGTGGAAGCTTTCATCTCAGTGCGGTATCTTTCAAGGATTTATCTCTTGATGCCCCTTGCGAATGCCCTTTTGGCAATGATTGCCCCTAGAGGGTTAACCTTCGGTTGATTGATACCGTTGGAATCGTTGGGGAAAAAAGTTAGCCGTGCGCCTCCGTTCTTCTTATTGAGGATCCCGTGTACAGGCTGTAGCAAGCCCATTGACGACATGGACCATAAAGAGTCCACTGACTAAAAAAATCAGAATAAGTTGTGAAGTATAGAAAGTTCATTGACTGTAAAAAGTTAGAAAATTATGAACTGTAGAAAGTTCATTGACTGTAAAATGTTAGAAATTTAGATACTGAGAAAGTTCATTTGACTGTGAAAAGTTGGAAGGAAAGGGGACTGTAGAAAGTCCGTTTACTATAAAAAGTCTAAAATGGAATGCGAACTGTAGAAAGTTCATTGACTATAAAAAGTCAGAGAATTGTGAATAGTAGAAAGTTGGAAGGAAAGAGGACTGTAGAAAGTCTGTTGGCTGCAAAAAGTCTAAAAAGGAATGACGACTGTAGAAATTCTGTTGACTGTAAAAAGTCAGAGAATTGCGAACTATAGAAAGTTCACTGATTGTAGAAAGTCAGAAGGAAAGAGGACTGTAGAAAGTTTATTGATTGTAAAAAATTAAAAAAGGAATATGGACTGTAGAAAGTCCATTAATTGTAAAAAGTCTAAAAAGGAATGCGGACTGTAGAAAGTTCGATGACTGTAAAATTTTGAAGAAGATTTGGACTGTAGAAAGTCCATTAGCTGTAAAAAGGTAAAAAACGAATGTGGATTGTAGGAACTCCATTGATTGTAAAAAGTCTGAAAAGAGATATGGACTGTAGAAAGTCTCGGATGGTATGCAGACTGTAGAAAGTCTACGGTGGATGCCCCTTGTGAGTTGATCGTGGGTTGATTGTGACCCTCGGAACTGTTGGGGAAAGGATGAAAGTCGTGTGCTCCATGGCTTTGATGATACGTCGACCGTGGTAAGTCTTTGTCGAAATCTAATGTGGGATGTTTGACAGTTGCGATCTGAATTGTATACCCCTTGTGAGTTGACCTATGGGTTGGCTGTGACCCTCAGAATTATTGGGGAAAGGATGAAAGCTGTGTGCTCCATGCCTTTGATGATACATCGACTATGGTGAGTTTGACATAGATGCCCCTTCTGAGTTGAAGGGGTACCTGCAAGAATGAGGAATATTATTAGTAGATACTTGTGACATATGTTTTAATTCCTTGATTGAGATTGCTGAAAGCAAAAATTTTTGCCCCTTCAATCAAAAATTAAAATATGAGGGTTCCAAGAAATTTTTCTTTAGGCCCATGATAAACGTAAAAATTTGAGTTTTAGATTTTCGGGGATGTCCCGATGGCCGCTCTGCTATTTTGGGAGGCTTTTGTGATGTTGTAATGCTGCTTGAAGGAAGCCTCAGTAGGCTTGAATTTGATGAAAGTTGAAATGACTTGAGTTGGGCCATTGTCATTCTCAATTTTTATGATATGCTACTTTGACATCTTCTTGATACTTGTAGTCTCCTCATGTGGAGGTGGAGTGTTCTTCTCGTCGGAATGGAATTGACTCGTTTTGGCATCACCTTGACCTGTAAGTGACATGATGCGTATGCATGTATGAATGACTTTATGTATGAACAATATTTATTGTATAATGTATGTTTGTCTGTTACAGGCATCATTGGCTTTGGAGTATTGGCCCAGTTGATAGTAAAAGCTTCATTGCATGAGGGGTCTTTCCAAATTGATTCCCTCTTATGCTGGTGCATGAGTGCCCCTAGGAATCATCTCATTGGGCATTCCATGGTGACCTTTTTGTCGATGGTCAAGTTTTGTAGACATGGCTTCTTTGAAATGATGATGGATTGGTTCAGAGTCAAAGTTCGATTTTGTGGATGAAACAAAGTCAAGTTCAAAGCCTGAATTGGTTTGAAGAGGATTTGGATGATTTATTAACTTTTTGATGCTCGTTTCCTTCTTTGGTATGGTGCCACTGATGTTAATGTTGATCCTGAACCATGTTGGTGATGCTCACTTTGAAGTTGATAATGAGTGCTTGGAAGCTTTTGTTGTGGAAAATCTCTCTGCGAGGGAAGTTTGAAGATATTTGTCCTAATATCTAGAGGAGATAGACGATTCCTTGTGCCATTCTGAGGATAGGATGATGAATTTGACATTTATTTGGTTTTAATTTCTACATAGACCACCCTTTTGGGTTTTCAGTCTATCGAAACTTGTCTTAATTTTTGCTTAGACCGCCCTTTCAGGTTTTTAATCCAGCAGACTTATCTTTTATCTTTTTTTTCTTTTTTTTTAATTTTTTTATTGAACCATGATGTGATGGGATGCTTATTTGTGATATTCTATAGTTGGCATGCAAAACAATCATGATAAACATATACATAAAGATTTAGCAAGAATGATAATTTATAGCTGAACTTAATAGGGGTATAAATGTTTCAAATGATTTGACTTCTACCATTGACTAGCTCTATTAGGTTTTCTAATCAATGTGCTTGCTTTTCTCTCAATGTCCTAAGTTTTTCCTGAGCCGCCCTTTTCGGGTTTTCAATTCAACAGACTATTCGTTTTGTGTTTTGAAAAGATGCCCTAATTTTTGCTCAACTAGCAAAGTGCTAATTGATAGATTAATTACATTTTGTACTACTTTTTAGCAGCTTATTCATTCAGTATTCTCTGATTAATTTATTGGCCGCTCTTACCACTATGTTGCCTTGAGGTATGCACGGCTATGAGCGATGATGCTTGATATTCATCTTTTCAATTTTTCTCCATGATTTCTTAACAGCTAAATAGGGAATGAGTGATTTGTCAAAGATGGAAGGCTTCAAAATCTACATCAGTCATGGCTTGATTCCATTGAACGCAAACAGGCATTGTCTATTGGTACTCCTTTAATAGTGTGATGATCGGGCCATAAATGGTGATGAGCCGCATGATGAATTTGATGACACATTGAAATGCTTGACTCCTTCTTTGTGTCTTCTGCACTGGCTTCATGTTGGCCAACCTATTGGGTGTTTAGCCACTTTGGAAAAATTAGCTTCGATTTGCTTTGTTGCCTCTATTTTGGTGTCAATCGTGTCATCTTCTGTTTGACCAACTTAATGGTTAGTGGAGATTTTGTGTTTGACGATCTTTCTTTCGACCTCTAGCATGTCTTCATAGGAATAGGTAAACGCTATCACGTATTGTCTAAGTACCTATGTTATCTCTCATTTTTCATCAAGAGTCAAGTCATTTGAAATTTTTATAGGGGATTCATTAATACCTGAATTAATTTCATGCGATGATTTTTCATACATGCTAAAAAACATTATACTCATATTCACAAGAATGTGTGATGTCATTCGAAAGAATATCAAGCAAGCAAGCAAAGTTTGAATCGTTTGAAGATTCAAAAGCCTCATTAACAGAGTTTGTTAACATGAAAGAATTTAAAATACTAACTATTACATTATTAGCATCCTCATCCTCCACATGCGGAGGGTCTTCTTTCCCAATTGTCACTTTTTCACATTAGTGCTCATGGTTGTGTCCAAGGATTCTATCCACTAAAGCTTTCAACTTTCTCGAAAACCTCATTATAAGAAGTTAAAGTGTCGATCCCGAGCCTCTGTCGGTAGACTGGCAATGCCCCGGCCAATAGCTTTACAATCATCTTAGACAGACTAAGCTTATCTTTGAGTAGCACCTGGGCCACCATCCACCTATTGTAGTAGGGTTTGAACAATTCCTTGGGTCTTTACTTGATGACCTCTAGATGTTTTATGGTGGTTTTTATTTCAGAATTGAAGCCATACTGCACTATTAGGGCCTCTGAGAGGTGCTTCCAGTCATGAGCTATTTCCAAAGATAGGTTGTTATACCATTCATTGGCTGGCCCTCCTAATGTAACAATAAAGAGCTTAGCCAACATCTTGTCACCGATCCTCATAGCTCTCATCATAGTCTAATAGTTGACTAAATGTGATCGGAGATCTCCTTCTCCCTCATACTTCTCTAATCTCGGCATTACAAACTTTTCGGGAAGCCACTCAATAACATGTGCTACCGGAGGGACATGGTAGTATTTTGGCTAGACATTCTGGTGTTGGCTAGGATGTGTAGCCAAAAAACTGCTACCATAATTCTACTACATTGGGAGGTAGATATTGGGGGATTATCCCATCAATCCCTTGATGAAAATTGAGATGAGGAGGAGTGAACATTATGGTCCTTTGGCTAAATTGCCCTTGGGGGATCGTGTTGCCTCTAGGAGAGACCATAAAGTTGGGAGTAGAAAGTGCTTCGACCATGGTCGGATATTGAGGTGGTTGGGATAAAATGTTTAATCTCATGTTGAAGGAGGATGGGGCACCCGGATTCTGAGGGACCATTGGTTGGGAGGCAAAGCTCTGATGCGGTGGAACGAAATTAGATGAAAGTCTAGCTTTTCTTGCAAATGAAGTTGAGTGATGCCAACCTAGATGGAACGGACCTAAATCGGCCAACAGTTGACTAACTTGCCCTTGATTAAATTGATTCTAGGATTGAGCAACCTGGAAGGCATTAACTTGCCTCAACCCTGAATGATCATTGCCCCTAGAAGTTTGACCTGTTTGAAATTGACTGGATAGTCCTGGACCTTGACTAAATTGAGGCAGATGAAGAATCAATGATGGCAGCTACCACATTCAAGGAAAGAACAACGCAAGGGCTGAGGGTGGCAATGGCCATAGAAGGAAAAAAGAAGGGGCACGGAACTCCGAAGGGATATCGCTTCTTCCCCGGAAACCTAAAAACCCAGATGAAGAAGCAAGGTTTCATCCCTGGAAAAGCCTGGGTAAATTTCATCAGGGGATTATCAGGGCCATCGATCTTGTTCTGGTCATACCTAGATTAGGTCTGGGTTTCACATTATCATGAAAGTTTACAAACACAAATGGCCCATGTTCTGTAACATGGTAAGCGTTTACGAGGCAGAAGGCACTAAGGCATATCTGGGAGAGCCGGAACTGACAATCCTGAATGGGGAGGAAGTCAAAGGACTAGAGATCTTCAATGACGTGTTTGACTTCACCGCCGGTAAGCTAAGATAGGAAGACGAACCAATTCTAGCCATAACCTCGACAGAGGAATAGGAGAAAGGAAGAACGCTAGAAGATGCGGTAATAGCTTTCACAAGAGCTGTTAACAACCTGATGAAGAAGGGTAATACTAGTGATCAAGACGTATCAGCCACCGTGAAGCTCCTCATCGAGAAGCTAGTACAAGCCACCCTCGAACCCAAACCAACTCCGGATGCACCTGCCACAATAATTGAAGACCCTCCGCATGTGGAGGAGTAAATTGATGGTGATGTAATAATAAACATTTCTGATATTTCTGACAATTTCGCCTATGAGGATCACTCAATGAAGTATGATAATTTTGCTTACTTGTTTGATATCCTACCTGATGGCACCACACATTCATACAATCATACACATGACATCTTTAACATTCATGATGCATCATTAAGAAAAATTAACTTGGGTGCAAATAAGTCATCGAAAATGGTGACGATTTCCAATGATTTGACCCCTGAAGAAAAAAGAGAGATCATAAATGTACTTAAACATCACGTGGTAGGTTTGCTTGGTCATACGAAGCCATGCCAAGAGTGGACACGCAAATAGCAGAGCACCACATCCCAACTAACCCTCAGATCAAACTGGTAAAACAGAAACTGCGTCGATTAAGGCTATAATGGGTAGAAAAGGTTAAGATCGAACTGGAAAAACAAATCAAAGCCAAGTTCTTGGAAGTGGTTGAGTACCCAATGTGGCTAGCCAATATTGTCCTAGTAGCTAAGAAGGATTGTAAGGTTAGAGTCTGCGTTTCAGAGATCTAAATAAGGCCTCCCCAAAGGATGATTTCCCCCACCCCACGTAGATGTACTAGTCGATAGCGCAGCAAGGGCAGCTATGTTTTCCTTCATGGATGGTTTCTCAAGCTACAACCAAATATTAATGGCTATCACTGACAAGATCAAGATGGCATTCATCACTTAATGGGGTGTATACTGCTACAAAGTAATGCCATTCGGATTGAAGAATGCAAGCGCAACATATCAGCGGGCTGTCACGACCCTCCTTCATGATGTGATCTATAAAGAGGTAGAAGTTTATGTTGTTGATATGCTGGTAAAATCCAACACCAGGGAGGAGCACCCAGTAGTCCTGGATAAGTTTTTAACTAGAATCGAGAAGTACAACTTATGTTTGAACCCCGAAAAAGTGTGTATTTAGGGTCACATCAGGGAAACTCTTGGGATATATAGTTAGTCAAAAGGGAATCGAAATGGATCCTGATAAAAGCAAAGCCATCAGGGATATGCCTGCACTGAAGATGGAGAAAGAAGTCCGATCATTCCTGAGATCTTTACAGTATGTAAGCAGATTCATTGCCAGCCTCACTACCATCTACGAGCCAATCTTTGAACTACTACGGAAAGACCAACTGGTGATTTAGACAGACCAATGTCAGGTAGCATTTGACAAAATCAAACAATAATTGTTAAACCCACCCATCCTCCGCCTACCAGAACCTGGAATGCCCTTAATCTTATATTTAGCCATTGAGGAATCATCGGTCAGGCCATGCTTGTGCAAGAACTCGATGACAAAAGTGAACATGCAGTCTACTACTTGAGTAAAACGTTACTTGAGTATGAATCCCGCTACACCCTTGTGGAGAAAATCTGCATGACAATGGTTTAGTTGACAAAGAAACTACGCCATTACTTCTAATCTTATCAAATAAAGGCTATCGCGAAGATAGACCCAATGAAGTACTTGTGCCAGTCACCAACACTAGCTGAGAAACTCTCAAGACGGTTGTTGCTATTATATAAATTTAACATTGAATATGTGACCAAAAAAGTCATTAAGGGAAGGGCAATCGCTGAATTTTTGGCAAATCAACCCTTAGACTCGGATTATGTTGAGAATCTCGAATTTCTAGATGAGCATCTTGCTTTGATCAAAGATGCAGGTGTGGAGTGGAAAATGTTCTTCGATGGTGCAATGAACACAAACGGAGCCAGCCTGGGTGTTGTATTGATAACACCACAAAACCAAGTTATACCCCTTTCCAAATGATTGGAGTTCCCAGTAACGAACAACGGCACAGAATATGAGGCTTGCCTATTTGGATTAGAAGCACTTCGAAAGGCTCGAGCGAGGGAAGTATCAGTGGTCGGAGACTCAGCTTTGGTCATAAGACAAGTCACTGGAGATTGGGAAATACGAGAGGAATCACTTCAACATTATGTAGTGGTAGTATGGAAGGTCTCGCAAAAGCTCTCTAAATGCATCTTCAAACACGTACTAAGGAATGAGAACAAGATGGCAGATGCATTTACTAAACTAGCATCAATGTGGGAAGGCCCAAAGACTCAATCGATGAAGCTCGTGGTACTACAAACGGCCAAAAATCCCTTCTACTGTCACCTTGTGGGCACGAAGGATCAATAAGCTACCGGGAATTAGTCCTTTGATATCGTTAAATTTTTACAGACTAAGGAATACCCAGAAGGCATAACAGACTCTGAGAGAACCTCACTACGATGGCTATCAACTCAGTTTCGGTTGATAGACGGGGACCTATTCAAACAGACGTCGAAAGGGATGCTTTTGAGATGTCTCACAGAATAGGAGGCATTACTGATAATGAGATAAATGCATGCGGGAGATTGTGATCCGCATATGAATGGGATAGCACTGGCTAAGAAGATACAATACCAAGGATACTATTGGATGACAATGGTCACAGACTGTGTGTCAGAAGTATTAACATGCCACGAGTGCCAGATCTATGAGGACATCAGTCACTTACCTCCATCTGAACTCCATAGCTTATCCACTCCTTGGCCATTGTCAGCGTGGGGCATCAACATCATTGGCGAGATTTGACCAAGATCAACTAATGGACATCGCTTCATTATAGTAGCAATCGACTAGTTCTCAAAATGGGTGGAAGTCGAATCCTACACCAACATCACAGTTAAGAACATGGCCAAGTTCATAGAAAAGCATATATTTGCCCGATATGTTATCCCTCACCACATCATGTCAGCTAATGGGGTCTAATTCCAAGGAGCCACATCAGACCTAATGAAGAAATATGGGTTCGAGCACCATTGATCATCGTTGTACAGACCACAAGCTAATGGGGCAGTAGAGGCAGCCAACAAGGCAATTAAGAAGATCCTGAGCAAAATGGTTGTTACCTACAAGGATTGGGTAGATAAGCTACCTTTTGCAGTCTGGGGCTACAGAACGAGTATTCGGACCCCTACAAACCAAACTCCTTTCTCGTTAGTATACAGAATGGAAGCAGTCTTGCTAGTGGAGACAAAAGTGAGATCTTTAAGGATAGCCCTGGAAGCCAAGTTAGGAGAATCAAAATGGACCAGAGCTAGGTTCGAACAACTTAACATGATTGACGAGCACCATCTCAAAGCCTTAGACCACCTCCAGATGTATCAGCAATGGATGGCTAGAGCATACAACAACAAGGTCAAGCACCAGAGGCAACCCCTGAAAGCAGGAGATTTGGTATTAAAGTAATTAAAAACTTTGAACATGGAAGTCAGAGGAAAGTTCAGGTCCAACTAGGAAGGCCAGTTCGTAGTCAAGAAAGTGCAGAGTAAAGGAGCGGTCAAGATTATGGACATGGATGGCAACGAATTTGTTAACCCCATTAATCAAGACAGGCTTAAGTGCTAACACATTTAAGAAAAGAAATAAATCCAGAAAAGCAGTACAAAACAAAAAATATATATGTAATTAAGTCCATCAACTAACACTCTATTGGTTGAGAAAAAATTAGGGCTTTTTTTCACAAAATAAGATAAGTCCGTTGAATTGAAAACCCGAAAAGGGCTATTCAGGAAAAACTTAGGACAGAGAGTGAGGGATAAAATCACGAGTTAGAAAACCTGTTGTAGGCTAACTTGTGGCAGGAATCAAATCATTGGAAAACTTGTACCGTTTTTAATTTCATTTAATGAAATGCATTATGTTTGCAAAGGTGTATGTTTATGGTGTGTGAATGTGTACATACAGAATATCATAAGTAAATAAAATAAGGTTCGATAACATTTCATAATATCAAAAACAATTTCAAAAATAAGACGAGAGCAAAGGTTGGAAAACATGTACTAAAAGAAAATAGAACTAAGGGTGCCAATCGCTCCACCGTGCATGATTCCTCGAAGTATGAGGAAGGGGGTCCAAACCATCTTCATCCCTCTCCCACTCATGAGACACCATAAAGTGCTGATCAGCATTAGGAAGAGCCTTGATCTTGCCAAGCCATCCATGGTAGAACTCGTCAATATCTGTGGACTCCGGGGTAGTGTAATCTAGCATAACAACTCGAGCACACGCCCAAAGTCTCCGTATCGCATCAGGTGTGTCAAGATAGAAGTCAGGGAAACAGGTCAAACATAGAGACCGAGGGACCCATTGTTGACGCCCATACTTCCTAAACAGGTGAGAAGGGAATATGATGTGATGCCAAACAATCCCATCAGCAAGACACTAGAATTGTGGACTTCAATGACAACGAATAGAATCTCCAACCAAGGACTAAGCTAGTGTACCTCAGAAGCTTGATGGGAACCTAGAATCTCAACCCAAGCACCCTCACTCAACGAGCGATGATCCTTCCTAGTAAAACCTTGAGGGCCATAATGCGAAGGGAGATATCGAGTCTTCCCTAAATGAGGATTAGCCATCAAGCAGAGCTTCTCCAACAGCCATACCTATATTAATTCATTCATTTAAACAAACAAAGGAAATCATGAAAGAAGGAGGTAAGGAAAGGGAATTACCTCGAACAAGGTAAAATGGTCTCCTGCTAAGTCCAAGTTCATAAAAGCAGCATCGAAGTGAACTAGACTCTCAGTCAAGGCTAAAGCCGTAGGGGAAAGGCCTGCGGAGAGTGGGTCGATGACTGACAGCAAGTGGAAGGGGGCAATTACTCCAACCCCATAAACAAACTCTACCAACAGAAGTAGAGCAACCATCGAAGACCACGCTAGATGAGTGGTAGGCGTAGTCTCACACCAACCAAGGACAGCATCGACCCGGAAGCCACCAACATTAGGGGGAGCTGACAAAAAGTGCTCACTAGACTCGAAGTTCCATAAACCCTTTAGCTTATCTTCACCCCCAAATTGGAAGGAAGGAAAGGTAAAGGAGAGTTTCATAGGGGATACTAATGTTAATTCCTTCGGAAAGGGAAGCCCTAGGATGGTGTGAAACTCCTCGACCAAGGGGAAAAGCTCAAAGTTGGGAAAGCAAAAGACATGAGCAGCAGGATCCCAGAACTTCAGAGCAGCATGAATAAAAGCCATTCACAGGCCTGGTAGCAAGGTATTGAAGACCTCACAGACCAAAGCTCTCAACTCTCCGCCAAACCGATCCCTGAATGGTGCAAAGAAAGGCCCTAAGACACTTGTTATGAGTCGATATCAAAAAGGAAAAGAGCTAGATGAAATCCTTTAAGACATGTGTTGCCTACACACACATTAACCACATGCATTAGAAATAGCATTCATTCATGCATATACGAAAGCATCCACGAACAAACAAGCATATTCATGAAATAAAACACTACATGTGAAGACCTGGAATGCAAAGGCCAAAGTCCTCTTCTCCATTCATAAGCCTGAAGTTTTTAGAAAGTTCTACAAAGCAAAGTCATCTAAAAGGGCCTGGTTCAAAATATGGCAAAAACGTCGGATCAAATGTCATTATGCAAAAAGCATCAATAGCACCAAGAAACTACAACAAATGTGTACCTACAACTGAAGTCAGAAATGAAAAATGGCTAAATCTAAACAAAAGAGGAAACCTCATCATCCTTGGTCCTGGTAATGTGGTTATCCACCTCCAAGTCCGTACTCCCCAGCCTGCCCAGGTGCATACTAGACCAGGAAGAAGCCCCTTGTGTATCCTAGATTGGCTCCCACCTTACGTCGCAGGAGGGGCGAACCTCTGGGCCAGCTACCTCTCCAGGTCCTCGATCCTCAAACCTTGAGCCCTCACAACCTCTTAGGACCTCAGAAGATCCTGTTACCCCATACAAATCAAGTCCTGCTGATAAGTGTATAATTACACTAATTATCATATAAACTTTATACCATAAACACTATAGTTTTAGTCATTTTTATACTTCACATAAAGGATTTCACATGGTATGTAGTTATTTTTAATGCAAATGTAGATACTAGGTAAATCTTGGGAGTAAAATAAGCTAAAGTGGAATTCTATGAAAAAAGAGCGAAATAGGTGCAAAAAGATGTGGGGAACTTAAAGATTTAGCTTAGGATCGAAGCTGTCAAAGATCGGTGAAGTTACAAGAAGAATTCTGAGTAAAACTCAATTCATGATCGTGACAATCATTCATGGTCGAGACTTATTTACTTTAGAATCAAAAGATTGCCAATCAAAGATTCATGATCGTGACATTTATATCACGGTCATGACATGGACGGTTTTCTGGTTTATCTTTTTAACTAACAATCGCTAGATAAGCATAATCAACCGCCATCAACTACCATCAACTACCAATGAACAAACACCTATCAAGAGTCAACCAATCATGAAAAGGTGATTGTCCATTGTGGATTATATCAAAGCTTCTCAACCAATCACAATGAGGAGATGCAATTTTTCACCAATGGACAAAACCCTTTGTTTGGATAGACGCAACCCATCAAACTCTATAAATATGGCTCCAAATCTCACAAATTTCGTGGTGCATGGTGGCACATGGTGCAGAGAGACAGAAGGAAAATGTTAGAGTGCAAATATAGTGTGTATAAATAGAGAGTTTGCTACGTTCTTAAGTGTTAGCGAGAAAATGTTTAAGTGATTCGAATTCTTATTTCAATCACTAAATTTCTCTATATACTCATGCAATTGTTATATAAGTGTACTTGTAAATCACTTATCAATAAAAGTTTTCATTCTTCAATATTCGTTTGTTCGATATTGTCAAAGAATAGCATCCTAGTAGAGGTTCTGTATGGGCCGAGACCGAATTCAAAGCAGACGCAGGAATTGCGAGAATCGATGACTCCCATTAAAGAGTGGATACAGTTTGATCAACTTTATCTTTCACTTGCATACCTTACAACTTTGCTTTACTTTCTACTTATACTTTCTATTTCGAAGTTTATGATATGTTTATGTGTCATAATGCATATTTTGTGCTAAGTCTTTTATGTTAATCAAGTTATATGCGTTGGCGTTAATTTTAAGAGTAGTTTCAGGGTTAAAAATATCGTGTATAATCACTGGATCTATGATATAACGCTGTTTAGTGAGCCAACATTTTTGGAATGGTAAGTTGCTAAATATGGCTATGTGAGAGCGACCCATACTAAGCATAGTATTGACGTTATCCAGGTTTATATAATAGTCTTATCTCGTTTGCGGTAGGATTAGAAAAGTTATTTCATGTGTTGCTCTACGGTGAATCATTGAACATCTAAATGTGTTGAATCGGGTTTGTTAGATTAGTCTAGTGCATCGTAACATCTTTGTTAAACTTGCATGTTTTCTTTGCTATACATGTTCGTAGTGAAAATCTGTGTATTTAGAGTCTCTCATCTATCACATTTATATTTACTCTACTTTTCATTCTGATCTTTCCTTTCCAAAAATCTCAAAACTATTTTTATTTTACTTTACTTTGTCTTTCCTTGTTGATCCTTAGACCTAGTCCTTCCCTGTGGGTTCGATATCTTTTAAAACTACATCGCAATTGTATACTTGCAGTTATCATCATTTTTCTATGTGATAAGGGGTATTGACAAGACCTACATTTTTCGTGAACATGTTTTTGGCATTATTATTAAGGATAGGTCTTATTGGATGAGTATAGCCAAATTTCATGAATAAGTTTTCGAAACCATTAAGGGAATAAACTTATCAGTAGAAAAGTGGCGATCAAGTTTTTGGCGCCGTTGCCGGGGAAGGCAATCACGTTCTAAGGATATTTCTGAGGAAGTCAATTGTGTCTTAGATTAATGGGCAATTTTAATTTTAATTTTATTTTTATTATTATTATCTTATTATTAACATATTTTTCTTGCTTTTTCATTGAGTTTTCTTTCTAGCGTGTGCATGCCAAGTACGCGTAGTTCGGGAGAAAGTTTGGCATCTTTCGAATAAAAAATGGAATGATTTGGTAGGGCAAGGAGACAAAAATATAAGATACAAGAAAGAGGAATGGCTCAAGTTGGAGACCCACCGCTAATCCAAATGAAAATTCGAATCAAGATGAAGATCCACCCCAACCAAGGCTTATGGATTATGTTATCCCGACCGTCAATGGTAACAATCAAGGAATTGCTAGACCACCAATTAATGTGAATCAATTTGAAATAAATCCAGCATTACTTCAAATGATTAGCAACAATGTGCAATATTATGGTATACCCAATGAAAACCTGAATTCTTACATTACAAACTTTTTAGAAGTATGTGATACTTTCAAAATGCCCAATGTTCCTGATGAAGCAGTTAAACTTCACTTATTCCCCTTTACACTCCGTAATAAAGCAAAAGTTTGGTTGAATTCATTACCCCCAAATTCAATCACTACTTAGAACCAATTAGCCCAAGCCTTTCTGACTAAATATTTCCCTTTAGCAAAAACCGCAAGACTCATTAAAGAAATCACTTCCTTTTCCCAGAAAGATAGTGAATCCTTATACGAAGCCTAGGAGCATTATAAGGAACTTCAACGAGTTTATCCTCATCATGGTTTACCTCAAAATGCTATTTTGTAAACCTTCTACAATGGTGTAAACCATGTAATGAGAGGAGCAATTAATGCCATGGCTGTGGGATCTCTTATGAAGAAAACTAGTCAAGAAGCTTTTGAACTTTTGGAAGATATGAAAAGCAACAATAGTATGTGCCCAGTGGAGAAAGCACAAGTAAGTATTACTAATCCTACTTATTCACATGCTGCATCCTCATCCTCTAGTTCAGTTAAAAAGGTCCATGAATTAGATTCTATTTCTGTCATGCAAGCGCAAATATCTGCTTTATCTAATAAAATAGATAACATACATGTAAGTAAGAATAATCCTTTGACAGGTGAAATTATGGTCAAATTGGACATACAGCTTTTGAGTGTAACTTTAACCCATGTGTAGGGGAGCAATTAAGTTATATTCAAAGTTATGTGTAGGAAAAGGTCATCTACCTACTAGTACAGAATGAAATCCTAAAGAAAATGTGCATGCTATAGCCCTTCGTACTGGTAAATTATTAGATCAACCAAATCCCTCAAGTATGCTTGCTAATAACGATGTTGTTAAAGTACTAAATGAATATCCGAGTAAATCTGAAGAAAATGCAGGAGTGGATGAACAACCTAAATCTGGAAAGGTTAATCCCCCTCATTTCTGAATTGGATGAAGAAGAAGAAGAAGAATGAAGATAAACAATTTATTGATTTCATCAACAAACTAAAAGGTCTGGAAATCAATCTTTCATTTATTGAAGCGATTACTCAGATTCCTAACTACGGCTGCAACAACATCATCAAAAGGAGAGAAGAAATTAGTAAACCAGCAAATTGAGGTTGGTTATCCCTTTCTAATTTATAACGATGAGGAAGTGGAAAGATATTTGAGAATTAAAAAAATTTGATTTTCACGGTACGCTTTTCTATGACCCTACTTTTGCTATTGATGCTGGAATCCATGCAAAAGTAGAGGGGTATTTTTTGTTTTTTGGATTGGAAAAGTTTATGCTTATGCGATTTCCTTTTATCGAGAAAGGCTAGAGTTAGAGGCGCAAATACGATTTGTGGGATAATTTTGGGAGCGAAAAATCAATTACCATACCAGTATAATCCGAGGGAGAAATTTACTTTCATGGGAGGTGTTTATATGAAGAGAGCGGGGTTTGGTTAAGGAAGAAGGAGGAAAATTTACATTTTTCCCATTTGAAGTAAGGATAAGTCTTATTGGACGAGTATAGCCAAATTTCATGAACAAGTTTTCGGAACCATTAAGGGAATAAACTTATCAGTGGAAAAGTGGCAATAAAGTTTACCATTAAGGGAATAAACTTATCAGACGAAGAGAGCGGCTTTGGTTAAGGAAGAGAGCGGGTTTGGTTAATGAAGAAGGAGGAAAATTTACATTTTTCCCATTTGAAGTAAGGGTAAGGAAGCTTTGATCGACTCAGGAGTCTACAACTCGAGTAAACAAAACCAGACAAAGATGATATTGAGGAAGTGCAATTCGAGAGTAATGATTCAAGACAAGCCTCGGAAAGTACAAATGATACTTGGAGAGGAAAGTTCATAAGAGATGTCGACAAAGCTTGCATGGATATTACCGCAATTAAACAAGATGTTCATCAACTAACGAAATCTAATATTTCTTTGAACTAGAAGTTGAATACATATTTCAGAATGCAAAATTTGGAAATCTCGCCGAGTCCACTAGATTCTCAAGTTCTGAGGAATAAACGAGTTCAATTTCTTTCTTTATTTTATTTTATTTTAGTTGTGTGTCTTAAAATTAGATTTTTATTAAATGTCTCACAATGAGGACATTGTGTTCTTTAAGTGTGGGGGGCATTTGTAAAAATCCCATAAAATTCAAAAAAATGAAAAAATAGAAGAACTTGAAAATTTTTGTTGATTTTCATGTCAATTTATACATTATCATTTCTTATACTTTACTAACAATTGTCCAAGGTTATTGTGAGTGTTAGATTTTACAAGTTTGATGTTAGTGCAAAAAATTGAGCGCATGTTGAATTTGAGCATTAGTGCATAACATTATTGGCAAGGATGAGTGGTGAGTAACATTCGAGAGCAACATTCCAAGTAAGTTTCGATTTATATTTTGATGTAACATGAATTAGTATAAGTTATATAGTTCTAGTTTAATGCATCCGATAAGTTTAAGTGGAGTAATAACTAATGATATTCTTACTATGAGTTCTATGTGCAAATCTCGAATAAGTCCTATAAGTATTGAGTGTGTTTAAAGTGTAGGGAAACTATAGCCATAATACTTTGAAATTGATCAATAACGGATGAGGGTATTAATGAAAAATCAAAAGAGAGGATAACCAATGAGTTATGCAAAAGGTGAGGAATGGTACAGAGCAGAAACTGTAACCATTCATTGAGTGAAAAAAGAAAAGAAAGCATAGCACGAAAAATGGGTGCAAAGTACAAAGTACTTCAAAAACATATGCTTAAAAGAAAAAATGAGAGAGTGGTATGGAGCATAAAATGTGACCATTGGAAAAAGGGGAGAGTGGTATGGAGCATAAACTGCAACCACTGAGAGTGTTTTAGCATCCTAGGTTACCTAAAAATGCCTTGAGAGAAATTAATCAAAGTGTGCTTTTTATGTCCTTTATACTTTATACTATGCTTAAGAGAAGGTAATATTTGAGTATGCATATAGCGCTTATATAAAGATGCGATTCAGTTGACTCTCCATTAAGAACAAAGGTATGCAACTAAGCTATATAAATTGCACATTACTAATTTGTGGGAAATTTCGAACTTCTTCTTGAAATCTTTTGCAACGTGGAATGTGATACTCGCTGCAATAGTCTTTCGCCAAATAAGTTACGAACTTGTTTACCAAATTTATACACTTCTGTAGAATTTACCTTGAGGATAAGACAAAATTTAAGTGTGAGGGTGTGATAAGTGTATAATTTCACTTATTATCATATAAGTTTTATACAATAAACACTGTAGTTTTATTCATTTTTATACTTCATATAAAATATTTCACATGGTATGTAGTGGTTTTTGATGCAAATGCAGATACTAGGTAAATCTTGAGAGTAAAATGAGCTAAAGTGGAATTCTATGGAAAAAGAGTGAAAATGGTGGAAAAAGATGCGTGGAACTTAAAGATTTGGCTTAGGATCGAAGCTATCGAAGATTGGTTAAGTTACAAGAAGAATTCTGAGTAAAACTCAATTCACCGTCACAATAATCATTCGTGATCGTGACTTGTTTACTTCAGAATCAGAAGATAGCCAATCAAAGATTCACAATCGTGACATGTATATCATGGTCGCGATATGGACAGTTTTCTGGTATTATCTTTTTAACTAACAACTGCCAGAAAAGCATGATCAACCGCCATCAACTGCCATCAACTACCAACGAACAGACACCTATGAAGAGTCAACCAATCATTAAAAGGTGCTTATCCATTGTGGATTATATCAAAGCTTCTCAACCAATCACAATGAAGAGATGCAATCTTTCACCAATGGACACAACCCTTCATTTTGATAGACGCAACCCTTCGAACTCTATAAAGAGGGCTCCAAATCTCACAAATTTCATGGTGCATGGTGGCACATGGTGCAGAGAGATAGAAGGAAAACAATAGAGTGCAAATATAGTGTGTATAAATAGAGAGTTCGCTATGTTCTTAAGTGTTAGTGAGAAAATGTTTAAGTGAATTGAATTCTTGTTTCGATCACTAGATTTCTCAGTATTCTCGAGCTATTGTTGTATAAGTGTACTTGCAAATCACTTATCAATAAAAGTTTTCATTCTTCAATATTCATTTGTTCGATATTCACAATGAATAGCATCCTAGCGGAGTTTCTGTATGGGCCGAGACCGAATTCAAAGCAGACACAGGAATTGCAGGAATTGACGACTCCCATTAAAGTGTGGATACGGTTTGATCAACTTTAGCTTTCACTTGCATACCTTACAACTTTGCTTTGCTTTCTACTTATACTTTCTATTTCAAAGTTTATGATATGTTTATGTGTCATAATGCGTATTTCGTGCTAAGTCTTTTATGTTAATCAAGTTAT
>CATIWQ010205662.1:0-10473 GCA_949673415.1 Euphorbia schlechtendalii | reverse complement strand
CAAAGTGTTAGTGAGAAAATGTTTAAGTGATTCGAATCCTTGTTTCGATCACTAGTTTCCTCTACGTATTCGAGCGATTGTTGTATAAGTGTACTTGCAAATCACTTATCAATAAAAGTTTTCGTTCTTCAATATTCGTTTATTCGATATTCGTAAAGAATAGCATCCTAGTAGAGGTTCTGTACGAGCCGAAATCGAATTCAAAGCAGACGCAGGAATTGCGGGAATTGATGACTCCCATTAAAGAGTGGATACGGTTTGATCAACTTTAGCTTTCACTTGCATACCTTACAACTTTGCTTTTCTTTCTACTTATACTTTATATTTCAAAGTTTATGATATGTCTATGTGTCATATTGCATATTTCATGCTAAGTCTTTTATGTTAATCAAGTTATATGCGTTGGAGTTAATTTTAAGAGTAGTTTCAGGGTTAACGATATCATGTATAATCACTGGATCTGTGATATAACGATGTTTAGTGAGCCAACATTTTTGGAATGGTAACTTGCTAAATGTGGCTATGTGAGAGCGACCCGTACTAAGCATAGTATTAATGTTGTCCAGGTTTTCATAATTGTCTTAATTCGTTTGCGCTAGACTTAGAAAAGTCATTTAATGTGTTGCTCTATGGCAAATCATTGAACATCTAAGTGTTTTGAACCGAGTCTATTAGATAATCTAGAGAATCGAAACATCTTTGTTAAACTTGCATGTTTTCTCTACTATACTTGTTAGTAATGAAAAATTTCTACGCTTAGAGTTTCTATTCTTCCACATCTATATTTTCTTAACTGGTCGTTCTAATCTTCCTACCCAAAATTATTAATTCTATTTTTATTTCCTTATTTTTATCTTTCCCTTCCATATCTTTCGATCTGGTTCCTTCCCTGTGGGTTCGATATCTTTTAAAAATACATCGCAACTGTATACTTGCAGTTATCATCATTTTTCTATGTGATAAGAGGTATTAACAACACCTACATTTATTTGTGAATAAGATTTTGGCATAGTGAATAGCCAACAGTTCATGAGATTTGGAACCATTATTGATTAAACTTATCAGTAGAAAAGTGGCGAACAACAGGTCAGGTTTAAGGATCATTTGACTCTACCAAAGATGATAACCAAGCTTCTGGATGGTGCACTGCCATCATACAGGAACAAGTTTGGATCAGACATCTTCTCGAGCTATCAAGAAGTGTTTGAAAAGGCAGATAGAATGGAACACTTCGAATCCATTGATACTTCTGGGGGGGACTAGCATGAGGAATGATTATGTAACAATCTAGCTTTCAAATACTTTGCCTATGGGGCTTTTGAATTATTTGTTGAATAAATTGAACTTTGCTTACTTGCATGATATTCTATCAATGTCATCACGCATTCTCATAAACATATACATATTGTTTTTAGCACATGTGACACATCATTTCATGAAATTAATTTGGGTATAGATGGATTCCCCATAGTAAATTCAAATGATTTGACTCTTGAGAGAAAGTGAGAGATAAATACATGTACTTAGACAACACGTGATAGGAATTGCTCCATCATACAAGGATGAAAGATCAATGGAAAGATCTCTAAGCATGAAATGTCCACTGACTCACGCAAAGATCAAAAGGATCGGTGCTAGAATAAGGCCAAAATGTTAGCCAAGCAAGTTGGGACCAAACAAATGGTGTGATACCACCAAGAAGGACTCAGATCATTGAACACATCAACAACTCCATCACAACTCCATTCATAAGACCAAAAAACAGGCGCAATGCCAAAAGAAGGAGTCAGATCATTGAACACATCAACAACTCCATCACAACCATTCATGAGACCAAACAACAGGTGCAATGCCACAAAAAAGGAGTCAGAACATTAAACATGTCAACAGTTCCTTCAGAGCCATCATCACATACACGTCAAGCCAGCAAAGCGGTGCAAGCACCAACCAATCGATCAGAAATGCTGAACGAGACAACAAATGAAGTCGTGGACATGGACGGTGACTGATCTACCAAATTTACCAAGTCTTACACAATTACTATCACACATAGGTGAAAGAAATAAATCAATAAAAAGCAGTACAAATAAAAATTAATTTGTATTTAGCCTGTCAATTAACACTCGGTTAGTTGAGCAAAAATTAGGGCTTCTTTTCAAAATAGAAAAAGAATAGTTCGATGAGTTGAAAACCTGAAAATGGTGGCTCAGGCAAAACTTAGGACATCGAGAGAACAACATTGGTTAGAAAACCTGAAAGGGCTAATTGATGGCAGGAGTCAAATCATTTGAAAAATTTATACCCTTGTTAAGTTTATCAATGAATTGTCATTTTTGTTGAATCTTTATGCATATGCTTATTCTGATTGCTTGCATGCCAGTGGCAGAATATCGCAAGTAAACATTCAAAAAATTAAAAAATAAAGAATAAAATAAAGAAAAATGAGTCTGCTGGATTGAAAACCTGAAAGGGCAGTCCAGGCAAAAATTAAGATGAGGTTCGATAGATTGAAAACCTGCAATGGTGATCTATGAAGAAATTAGAACCAAAGAAATATCAAATTCATCATCACCTCCTCAGAATGGTACGAGGTATCATATACCTTCAACACTTCAGGCAAAACGTCTTCCAATCGATCATTGCTAACACAATGCGGGATCAATGATTCATCCAGACTTTCCTCAAATCAGATCCATGTTCTAAACTCAAATCTGATACAACGAAACCCATGGTCATTGCTTTGAGGAAGTCATCCATGGAATCCCTAACAAGACAAGTAATAGGGGCAACCACGCACCAGTATAAGAGAAGACTCTTCAATGAACGAAGCCCACGAAACCTATAACAGACGAACAAACATCATATGATAAATATTGTTCATGTATAAAAACATGCATACGTTACATTCACATCATGACATTTACAGGCAAAAACGATGCTGAACCGGGCAAACACTATCCTAGTAAATAAGATCCTCCACCTCCACATGAGGAACCTATAAACAAGACAATGGCCCACTCAAGCCTAAAGTCAACATTGCAACAAAAGCCTCCTAAAACAACGAAGCAATTTCTGGGACACCCCCGAATTTCTTATCAAACTCATTTATTCATCATGTTTTAATTTTTTGATTGAAGGGACAAAAATTTTTTCTTTGCATAAACTCAATCAAAAAATTAAAACATTCATCATAAATGTATTAACATCATATTTTCTCTGATTTGTCATAGTAAGCAAATCAACATCCTATTAAGGAAATTCAAAACATAACTGAAAAAGAAATGGTTATCTCGATGGCTGAAGAAAGAAACAATCTCATTTATCAACCCAAGAATGAAACGGTTGCCGACTACAAAAGGGATGTCGCAGATAGAAACGGTCGACCCACCCACAAGGGGCACCAAGCACCAAGGAATTCGGAAGAAAGAAACGGACAACCCTATGAAGACACAGCGCCAGAAAGGAAGCCCTATGTTATCACAAATAGGGAAGAAGAAGTCACTAACGACACTGGTCAGGTATTCTCTCTATCCCTACACTCTTTTCGTATAATCATAATAGTTTTACAACTAGCGATGATCACACAAGGGGTAGCTGTGAGCACGGGATTTTGTACCAACTCGCACATTCAATGATGATGGCTTTTCGGGATATTTATCTGCGAATCACACATTTTTTACCATCCAATGATCTTCAAATGGGAGACTTCCTCGTCGCTAAATTATTTAATTTTATTCAGAAATTAATTAAAAAATAAGAAAATATATAAAAAAAATTCGGAAAAAAAAACTCGAGGGAGATTGAAGCCCAGGCCCAAAGGTAGGCCTCGCCAAAAAATGGGCTTTGGCGAGGCAGCCTCGCCAAACTCCTTGGCGAGGCAGCCTTACCAAAGTTGGAGAATAACCTTGCCAAACTTCGCGAGGGAGCCCTCACTAAACTCGTTAGCGAGGGCAAGCCTCGCCAAACTTTTTTCTGGTGAGACCACTCGCTGGAAAAATTTACCTTTTTTGGATTTGCGGGATTTTCCCTATAAATAATCTGGTCTTTTTTAGATAAAAGGAGCTCGAAATTTCAGAGAAAAATTCTCTTTTTCAGATAAAAAAACACAGACAAATACTAAAAATATTTTCTTCTCTTCTAATATTTTCTTGGATCCAAAACACATTTGGATCCCAAATTTCTTCATCTTTTTTACTTCAAATATCCTCAGATATTCTCAGGTCTAAAACAAATTTAGAACCCGAGTTAGATTATCTTTTTTGATAAATAAACACTTACTTTTCCACATTAAAAGATAATTAAATAAAAACGAATGCGAAACACTCCCGGGGATAAAACGGATACGTCAAAGTGGATTTATATTGCAAGGGTATGCCTCTGAGTTCCTAGAACTCAAATTCCGAGCTCATCATTTTCTTCATCTCTTTCTGATTTTTTTATTTGTGAACCTGGGAATTATTTTATTTATTATTGTAAATGTTGTAATAATTCTCTTCATCTCAATCTTCTATTTTATTTCTTTTTCATTTTTATGTTAGAATACCCCAACAAAGGGAATTAAAATTGAAGCCTTGTAATTTTTATTTTTTCGCATTTATTTTCCACATTTACTTATTGCTTTGTAGATGGTTTATTATTCCACTTTGTGGATGGTTTCTTATTTTGCAATACGTGAATCATGCATATAAAGTCTAAATACAACCTAACTGCGAATATGCATAACTAAGAAAATACGGTTTTCTATAGATGTAATATAATGTGATCACTTAAGAAATAAGCAACTTATCCCAAACCCGAATCTCTATGTCTTAGTGGGCCATCCCTCGGACATTAAGCCTCATAGGATTCGAATTCCTGGAAAGAGCTAATCCAGGTGGCGACTCCACACTAAGAGATGGTAGATTTGGGTTCGAACCGATCTAAAATTTTTTTCACCTTCTCTTTTAACATTTTTCCCAGGTCCCTAACCCGATGCTTCCTTTTTCAAACACCCCGATGGACCACGCCTATATAATCACGCACTCTCGGCCCACCACTCCGTGTCGCCCGCTCACATGTATGCTTATGAGAATGTGTGATGTCATTGATAGAATATTAAGTAAGTAAACAAAATTCAATTTATTCAAAAATAATTCAATAGCCTCGAGGCAAAGTAGTAAATAGCTAAATTATTACATAATCATCCATTGATGCTAGTGTCCCCCAGATGTATCTATGGATTCAAAGTGCTCCATCATGTTCGCCTTTTCAAACAATTCTTGATAGCTCGAAAAAATATCTGACCCAAACTTGTTCCTATATGATGACAGTGCACCGTCTAGAAGTTTGGTTATCATCTCTGGTAGAGTTAAGCGAGCCCTAAGCCTAACTTGTGTGGCCATCTAATGTGCATAGCAGGATTTGAAGCTTTCTCCATGCTCTTGCCTTATAGTTTCCAAGTGTTGCATCGTGGTTTCCATCTGAGAGTTGAAACAATAATGCCCCATCATAGCCTAAGCAAGGCTATTCCAATTAATGGCTATGTCTAGTGGAAGGTTGCTGTAACATTCATTAATTAGGTTACCCAAGGTTACGACAAAGAGCTTAGCCATCATCCATTCGCTGACCCTTAATACCCTCATCATCGTCCGATAATGTGTTAAGTGAGTGCGCTGGTCGCCAGATCCCACATATTTTTCAAATTGCAGCATTGCGAAGTTTGGAAGTAAGCTATCTTGATCCCCGATCATTGGCTATGCAGGGTATGTGTTCATTAGGTGGCCACCGTGAGTGGCCAAGAATTGTTACCACAATTCCACCATTCCTGGTTGTTGGAGGATGGTGTTCCCTGCGCTTGGTGTGCTTGGATCTGTGAGGCAACTAGCGTACTCCAACTGGGAATAGGCTGTTGGGTCATTCCTTGGTAGAAAGACCCTAGTGCGAAGTATTAGGAAGGATTGGTAAAGTTATATCCTAGCTACCCAATATGAGACTAGTTCAGCTGACTTTGTCCTACCCCGAACTAATAAAAGGTAGTTGGGGGCACCATGTGTGAGGTGGGAGGTCCCCTTGTTTCGAGCCATCTAGTTGGATAACAGTTGTTAGAGGTGACCTCCCGGCAAGACATTGCATTTTGGGCCTTCTCAGCATGTTGATGAATGAGCAATGCTAGCTTTTTTCTATGGGAAAAGGTGTTCAACGTAGCTGCAATCTTAGCGCTCACCGATTATTGATTTATGTGTTGAGAGTTTTATCCGGTAAGAAAAGGGTCATCCTCCCCCGCACCTTGTCTTTGTGGATTGGCAATGAAAGATGCATGTTGAATAGAATCTGAATCGAAACCCGAGTCCTCACTTGAGTCAGTATACGGAACCTCCTCCAGATTGGCCATGACTAGAGAAACATGGACCAAGCAATGAGCAGGCCTTTTCCAAGCTAAGATACATAAGCGGAGGATCAGACTCTGCATGTAAGATTTGATTCATGATGAGGGAAATGCATGAGGTTTTTAATGTTATGCTTGCATTTACATGGGGTTAGTATGCCATGATGTGAAATAACATGTATGTCAATCCATTTGAAACAGACAGGTTAGTCATTATGAAAACAGGTGGAAATGAAAATCCAACACCTAAGGTTGGCTTTGAGATTTGTACAATGTTTGTGTGACATAGTAATATGAGTGGTGTAAGTGAGGTAACCATGTTACTCGTGTGGTAATAGGTCAGAAGTTTGTGGTTTCGTACTATGACTAGGTCTCATGAGGAGGTCAAAATTATTTTGAGTGAGCAGTGCGGCATACCTTAATGAAATGAAAACAACTACCATATGTAGTTATCTAATGAATGATTTGGTTAATTTTACCCAATTAGGTCAGAGTTTTGGATGCCTATGTGGTCACAGCTATTTGAGGGTATGTGGTGATGCATGAATTATTGCCTCGTGAGGGTGAATGATTCGGGTATGAAGCGTATACCCTTAAAGATTTTGGAAGGTAAGACTTTTGAAGTAAGTTCACCCCATGAGGGCTTACTTTAGGATAACAACTGGGATATCCTTTAATATAGGAAATGGTTTGGGGTATTCTTCATGCATTTAAGTGGTTTCATGTTATCCTAATGTGACATGATCTCGAGTATCAACTAATCCTAAGTATGATGATTATGAGAAGATGCTATGTTACATTATGAGTGTGTGCATTCAAATGTCTGCACTAAGATTCATGGTTAGCATGACATTTGTACAATAATAATTACAAAGCACATAGCATGCAACGTTCAATCTTCCAACCATACAACTCCCACGCATAGGATTTTTAGCTAGTCTCTATCCTAAGTTTGGTTCATCTTAGTACCATGAAGATACTGAGGAGCGCACCTGCAAGAAAAATATAATGCATGGTAGTTTGTTTGGGTAACACCCTAGGGAATATACCTATGGCTTAGTTACATGAGGTTTGTAAATGAGTTATTGATGTAGAAGGTTCTTGTTGTACTGAAATACAATACAACCCTCTAAACGAGGGAGGTACATGCGATATGACAACAAGTACTCCACCTGCTCAAGTACTATCTTTTCTCAGGAAGGTAGATTAGTACAAGAGAGAGCTTCACGATAATAGGGTACCTTAGACTTATGGACTAATCCCTTCTATTGCAATGTGTTATTATGAATATGTCATAATTAAGAGAAAATGAAATAATGTGATCAATAATTTTCGGCACTTATCAAAAATCTAAAAAATTTAAAAAAATAAGTTTTTAAAAAAATTTCCATCAGAGTCACCACTGTGAGTGGAAGACACGGAGCGGTGAGCCGAGAGCCCACGGAGATGAGAGGCGTGGTCCACCAAGGTGTTTTAAGAATAAGGTACCGGGCCGTGGACTTGCAAAAAGATTGAAAGAGAGGGAGAAAATGTTTTGGATTGGTTCAAACTGAATCCTACCATCTCTTAGTGTGGAGTCGCCACCTGGATAAGCTCTTTCCAGGAATTAGAGTCCTGTGAGGCTTAACGTCCGGGGGATGGCCCACTAAGACATAGAGATTTAAGTTCGGGATAAGTTGCTTATTTCTTATGTGATCACATTATATTACATCTATAGAAAACCGTATTTCTTAATTTTGTATATTCGAACTTATGTCGTTTTGAGGTTATTATACATGATTTAACTCGCATGTGGAAAGCAGTAAATCCATACATTAAGCATTAAACAAATGGGTAAAGTGAATGCGGAAAAATAAAGATTAAAAAAATTACAAAACCCAGGGGATGCGACCACCCTCCTAATCTATTCATTACAATTCTCGTAAAAATATATGCAAGGCATACATCTAACCACAAAAGTTAGCATAAGATATGACACATATGTTCGATTTGATCTTAAGAAGGCCCATGCGGCCTAATAAAAACATCGATGATTTAAAGTTATTAATTTAAATAAAAATTGGTTCATTTTTTATTTACACACATGTTGGTTAATTTTATTAGTGAAAATGACCACATGGCAAAGTGTGAGGCTTGTTATCCGAGAATACTTTTTATTCGCTTCGTGGGGTTATTCTCACATGAAAATTAATAAGAAATAAAAGATGAAGAAGAAGATTACAACATTTACAATAATAATAAATAAAATAATTCCTAGGTCCACAAATAAAATAAGAAAAATGATGATGCGAACAAGAGTACGGAATCAGCAATTCTAGGAATTCAAAGGCTTACCTTTTGGCATGAATCCACATCGATGTATCCGTGTGATCCCCAGGAGCATTCCTCATTCGCTTTGATTTAGTTGTGTTTGGTTGAAATGGAAAATAAGTGTTTATTTATCCAAAAGATAATCAGACTTGGGTTCTAAATATATTTTAGACCAGAGAATATCTTAGGATTTGAGAAGAAAAGTAGATGAAGAATTATTTGAAAATAATTAAAAGTTGGAACCCAAATGTGTTTTGGATCCAAGAAAATATTGGAAGAAATTAAAGAAAATATTATTTTTGTAGTGTTTTTCTTTCTGATTTTTTGATAATCGAAAATTGTGTGATTCGTTGATAAAAATCTAGAAAAGCCATCATCATTGAACGCGTGAGCTAGTACAAAATTCCATGCTGACAGCTCCCTTGAGTTTTCCAGAGATGATTGTGAAGCTACTGGTGTATTACCATCTTATAGAAAGAGGCTTGGGTCGAAAACCTTTCACAACTACTAGGAGGTGTTCATTTAAACCAAGAAGATAAAGCGTTATGATGCTATGGATGAAGCGACAAGGTAGCCAGCTAGCAAACCCTAGTACAAGAAAAATGAGTCTAACCCCGTGTAAGTTAAGATGAAACAACTTGTGGTTCAATAGGTGCAGGCATAAAATGTAGCTGTTGTTCTGATGTCCAAGGAGGAAAACTAGGGAATACAGGGCCAAACTTGGGTTCCCATTTACCATGCTACGAGAGCTCAAATAGATGGATAGCTTGAAGATGTACTGTGAGAGGGCAACACGGAGCGGTGGGCCGAGAGCGTGCGGTTCCATATGTGCAATCCACCGGGGTTTGTTGGAAAAGAAGAAGAAAAAGCACTAGGTCGGGGACCCGGGAGAAAAAGGTAAAAAGAGAAAAAGGTGAAAAATGTTTAAGATCTATTTGAACCCGAATCCTCCATCTCTTAGTGTAGAGTTGCCACCTAGATTAGCTCTTTCAAGGAATTAGAGTCCTGTGAGGCTTAGCGTCTAGGGGAAGGCCAACCAAGACACAGAGATTCAGGTCCGGGATAAGTTGCTTATTTCTTATTAGATCACATTAAATTACATCTATAGAAAACCGTTTTCTTTTAATTGTGCATATTCGCACTTAGTTCATTTTTATAATTAAATGCATGATTCACGTATTGCGAAGTAATAAATCATTCACAAAGCGGAAAAATAAACCATCCACAAAACCGTAAGTAAATGCAGAAAATAAAATTACAAGGCTTCAAAATTTGGGGGATGCAACCACCCACTAACCTATTAATTACATTTCCTGAAAAAAAAGAAATTGCGATACCCGATGGAAAATTAAAATCCTAAACATACATCTAATCCTAATCTACCAGCATCCACAAAGGTTAGCACAGGGGATAACATGTATGTTCGATTTTGGATTTAGTGAGGCCCGCGTAGCCTAAAGAAAAATCAATCGCGATATTTTTTGTTTAAATAAAACTGTTCGTTTTATTAGCACATTGGTTGCTCATTTTAATTAATGGAATTGCTCGCATGGTAAAAAGCGTGGTCTGTTATCTGGGAAAATATTTTATTCCCTCCGTAGGGGTGTTCTAACATACATCTCCTTATAATAAAGAAAAAGATGAAGAAGAATTACAACAGTTAAAATAAAATAAAAGTAATTAAAATCCTAGGTGTGAGCACGGGATTTTGTACCAGCTCGCACGTTCGATGATGACGGCTTTTACGGGATTTTATCCTTGAATCACACATTTTCAAGTATCCTGACGTGTCCGAATTG